>CM064580.1:38047807-38130307 GCA_032716605.1 Paralithodes platypus
AACCTATCCTAGTAATTATGTGGTGGAGGCCTGCCGGCACCTAGACCCAGTTACGTTGGATACAAAACTAACCCTCACGTAACACCTAGTATATGTCCTTAGTAACCCAGTACGTGGGAGTACCAAGCTAAACCCTCACGTAACACCTAGTTAATAATGATCCCTAGTACCTAGTATATTGGGATCCAATTACTAACCCTTACATAACACCTAGTATATGTCCCTAGTACCCAGTACGTGGGATACAAAACTAACCTCCACCTAGCATATGTCCCTCCACTCAGTACACCTTTCACCCTCACATAAAGAACATACGTTCGTGAGTCTTCATACAATCTTCATTATCACACGCACCAGCCAATCCTCTACGCCAAATTTTCTCCTACTGCACAACTTCGTTACTTTCAGTAGAGACGTGATTTTCCGGGCCCGTCACAAGACCAACCGTCATCAACCGAGCCGTCGCAAGAATCATCACAGGACAGGAACAACAACCCAACAGGCTTGCTCCAAAGCCAGCACAACATCTTACAAATATATAGGCTAGGCTATAAACCAACTTCCATTTCATCGTGAATAAACATTCACCGCCAATTTAATTATTCATAAGGATTATTAAATGGCAATTCCTGATATGAAAAAAACAATCGGTAAATAGCATAGCCTAGGCCTAGTTCAAAGCTGCGGATTTGTTGTTGTTTTCAGTGTGGACAAAATTTCAAACCAAGCGTACTGCTCCTCACATAATTAAATTTATTATCAACAATTGGATATACGTTTACTGTGGGCTCTTATTACTCTACCTTCCTAAATAATAGGCAAGTAAATTATACCGACCAAATGTTTGGATAAACAAATATACCGAAATAAATTAGAATGGGACGAAACAGTAAGTTGGAGTCGAGATGTTTTCAGCTTTGCCGTCAAAAACCCAGCTCCGGCCTGGAGCTCTCTTGCCGTCGCAGAGAGAATATTGGTGTCTCGCTTGCTAAAGGTGGGCTTCGCGGACGGGAACCAAGAAAATACAGTTTTTCGGGTAGATCTTGCGACGGTGGTCTTGAGACTGGACCCGGAGAAAAAACACCTCTTAGATATCTTTCCTTCAGCTGCCTGACTATGAACGTTATCATACCTTCAAAGACTCTCATCACACTCACAGACCTTCATGACTTGGCCAAGCATTTTCAGGGCCTCTTATATTCGCAGTTGGAAAGGGAGCCTAAACTCTGAAATCACTAGGATAGTGCCTCCAAGAATCATAAAAAAGAAGAGAGGGCTTAATTAACACACATTCCCTGTTGGACCTCCGACGCGAACTGAAAAACATCATCACTTCAGTACCCTCACGTAACACCTAGTATATTATGTCCCTAGTACCCAGTACTTTGGATACAACAATTAACCTCCACCTAAAAACCTCAGTATATAGCCCTAGTAAACCAGTGACATGGGATATAAAAGCTAACCCTTACCAAATATCTAGTAACCGTACTGTATATGGTCAATCCAAGGTTCCTCCTGCCAACGAAGAAGTTCCTGAGGTTGGCGGGGCGTCTCCGTCGACGGCGGGGCCTGGGTGCCCTCCCCTGAAATCTACGATGTCCCAAGCCTCCCTGTGAAACCTCTCCACCCTGGGCTCCTTTCCGCCCGGATAGGGTGACATAAGCTTCACAGATTCACTACCCTATTTCCTCAACAGGAAGTACTGTATATGTCCCTCACTCAGCTGTACACCTTTCACCCTCACTACCGTTCGTGAGTCCTCGTACATCTTCATTATCACATGCACCAGCCACTCCTCAATGCCAAGTTTTCTCCTAGCCTACTGCAGAACTTCTCTGGCCAGCATATCAAAGGCCTTCCCCCGGTCTGCACACACAACATCAGACGCCTATCCTTTAAGTACATACAGTACATACAGTATCTTTCCCTTATCATACCGTCTAAGACTCTCTCACAGACCTTCATGACTTAGTCAAGCATTGCCAGGACCCTTATAGCAGTTCCCAGGGGAGCCCAACTCTGAAATCACCAGATAGTGCCTCCAGAACCATAAAACAAAAAAAGAGGAAAGGGCTTCATTAACACAGAGCCCTGGTGGACTCCGACGCGAACTGAAAACTCATCACTCAGTACCGGTACATCTTTCACCCTCACTGCCGTTTGTGATTCCTCATACATCTTCATTATCACACAAATACCTTCATGACTTGGATTGTGCCGTGTCCTAGCATGAAACCAAACTGCATATCGTCAATATCATACCTTCAAAGCCTTTCTCACAGCCCTTCATGACTTGATCAAGTATTTTCTGGGGCGTATAATTTTCCCTATCCAATGAGTCCCCTTTGCTCTTATACAGTATATAATTTACTTTTGTGCCATTCATCAGAGATTACTTCCTCTCTGATGATGAAGTTAATTAGCTCATTGAACACACCTACTCCTTTCTCACCTGAGGCCTTAATCATCTCGGCTAGAATGCCAGAGCATCCTGCAGCTTTTCTGTCCTTCATTAAGTTATTGCACTGCTTACAAAAGCTGGCACACTCACCGGGAGGGGGGGAGTATTGGCTTTTCGTTGCTAAGCTTCTCTATTCCATTCAAAATCCATGTTGGAGAATCTTTCGTAGTGTATCACAAACTTATTTTACAATGGAAAATAATGCATGAGGAGGGCTTGGTAGGCCTATTAGTATTTTGTGAAATAACTTAAATTAGGTTAGGCTATAGTAACTTTATTAGGTTATTAGGCCTATTGAGAAACCAGGCCTAGGCCTAGCTTAATTTTATTTCACAGCTAATTTTTTTTTTTTTTTTTTGCTTTTGAGCTCTGCATAGGGCTATATTCAGGTAGGCTTGGGTTTTAGTAAAATTGCATTGGGATATGCTTAATATTTTTACTTCTATTGGAAAGCACAGGCCTACACAATAGTACACATGTTAAAGAATTTAACCTAGCCTACCGCAATTTAGCCTAGACTGAAAGAACAAACAAAAATAGGCTAGGCTAATTGCAGCTAAATAATTTAGCCTAGCCTCACCAATTTAGCCTATACTGAAAAAACAAAACAAAAATAGGCTAATTGCAGTTTTGGTAAGAGTTGTAGTTGTGGGCATACCAAAAGCTTTGTTTATATAGCCTAGTCGCACGCTCGCAGTTAGGCCTACATTCGCTTCTAATTTAACTGCTGGGGTAAACTTGGTAAAGCCACCCTCAATCCGCCGGCCGGTAACAAAACAATTTACCCAACGCCTGGCCGTGAGATACAATAATGGGTTGAAGGGGCTTTATCCCCCTATGACTTATTGTCATCATCATCTATATCACCAGCCGGCAAATAACCACAGTCAAATTAGACGCGAATGTAACTGCGAGCGTTGCGACTACGTACATAAAGGGGACGATAGACCCGCTAACACAACTCTTAACGCATTTTTTCCTAATGTATTAGATTGTTTTTATATGTATGACCTCAACAGTTGAAAGATGACAATTTTATGGTTTATTTTAGGCTATACAAAAACATTTGCTTTGTAACTTAGATACTCATATTTATGCTTATATTTGCAGTACAAGTGGGTTTTTTCTTTTTATATGTAGGCCTAGGCTAAACAAATGTTAGTTTTTGTTTTATAGGCTAAACTAGGCTGAAATTATGCTAATAAATATTAATTGGAGGGAGCAAATCTGTCAAGGAATAGCCTAGATGTGGAAATTTACAGCCAATTTGCTCTAGCCCTTTTTGAGATACAGAGATTAGAGATCATTGGATACAATAATATGTTGAGGGGGTCAATCGCCCCCCATGACATATTGTCATCATCATATATATTGCCAGCAGGGGGCAAATAGCCTAGGCCTAGCGTAACTACAACAAAAATCGCCGTCAAAATAGACGCGAACTTATATTAACTACGGCGATCGACCATTGCCCGCACCGGCCGTCCCCCGGTTATTGTTGAGGTCCTGAGGAACCGTATGACTTTGACGAGCTCTTCCCTCCGCTGTCTCCGCATCCCATGTTCTCGTCGTACGGTACCCCTTCCCTTCCACATCCTACATCTGGTCGTTCTACATATGCCTCCTAAGCCTCGCCTCGTCCCGTCACTGAGCATGTGGATGGGCGTCCCTTTCTGGCTTCAAAGATGGATTCCTTCCGACAGCTCCTACTGGATTGTCTGGGGTTGGTTGATAAGGGTACCTCGCTTCAAGACATTGCTCTGGCCCTAGTACCGTGGTTTGTAGGTCTCTGGTTCACCACCTGATGACCTGCTATTGGGTTGTTGCCTTTACAGTGTTCCGGTTCTACGAATGACCTAGAATGAAAGTGACACGGTGGTGAATTTTAACCTTAACTATACACTAATTTAATAGTGACATAGGATCTCCGCGACCGCGAACTTATATTAACTACGGCGATCGACCATTGCCCGCACCGGCCGTCCCCCGGTTATTGTTGAGGTCCTGAGGAACCGTATGACTTTGACAAGCTCTTCCCTCCGCAGTCTCCGCATCCCATGTATCGTCGTACGGTACCTCTTCCCCTCCACATCCTACATCTGGTCGTCCTACATATGCCTCCTAAGCCTCGCCTCGTCCCATCACTGAGCATATGGATGGGCGTCCCTTTCTGTCTTCAAAGATGGATTCCTTCCGACAGCTCCTACTGGATTGTCTGGGGTTGGTTGATAAGGGCACCTCGCTTCAAGACATTGCTCTGGCCCTAGTACCGTGGTTTGTAGGTCTGTGGTTCACCACCTGATGACCTGCTATTGGGTTGTTGCCTTTACAGTGTTACGGTTCTACGAATGACCTAGAATGAGAGTGACACGGTGGTGAATTTTAACCTTAACTATAAACTAATTTAATTGTGACATAGGATCTCCGCGACTACGGTAGGGCCGGAGTGGGCGAGTATTCGCCTGAGGTTGCCCCAAGACAAGACAAGACAAAATTCTAGTGCTGGTTTTACTCCGATTTTGTGTTTTAATTTAGCCTAGCCTAGGCCTAAGAGTTCAGAAAATTTGCAAATGCACCTCATACTAGCCTACCCATAGCCTAATAGGCCTAGTGATTCATTTTTGGCAGACCACCCACAAATTTTCATGTAGGCCTAGGCTAGCCTAAGTTCTGGAATGCATGTTGGAATAGCCTTCCTATAAACTGTAGGCTAGGCTACTTCCTTTTAATTTAAGTTTGATTCTTTGGAAAAATCTATTAGGCCTAGACCAGGGCAGGAAAGTAACATTTAAAATGACGTGTAAAAAGTCGCCCATAAACGGCGGGCCGCTATGTTATTGTAATTTGGGAGCTTATTTCGTCTGTTGATTGACTTTGTCCTTAATTGGGGATCCTATGAATTAGCACAGATGATGATGACTTACCGTACATCATAATACGTGACGGGCCGACGTGGGGGGCAGAGCCGCAGAGACCCCCTCAACATATTTGGTGTCCCACAGTAACTTTTAATGGGATGGATGTAGTTACCGGGTGTACGGTCGTCATGTTTACATAGGGCGATCGTCGCGGTTAACTTCGCGTCTATTTTGACGTTGATTTTTTTCGGCATATTTCATTTTATTCACTTCCTTTTATATTTAGGCTATAATCTAGCTTTGGCACGACAATAACCCTAACCTAGTCTTTCTTAAAGATTCTTCTAATCTTCCAGTAGCCGATAGCCCTAATTTAGGTAATTTTTAAAGGCACACAATTAAATGGTTGGTATTTTAAACGACACTACTGCAGCATTATGAGAAACAATTTATTAGAGATAATAGGCAACAATAGATTCGCCATATTTTTCTCCATAAGCTATAGTCCGCATGGAGGATTTTCGTTATCGACAAATTGAAAAAAATCCCACTTCACAGACAAAATAGACAAATACACCAAAAATTGGGGTGTGGGGGCAGCAGCCCCCACCCATAATAGGCTACTATAATAGGCTAGGTAAGGTTGTTAGGTTAGACTAGGCTAATGTCCTTTCAAAGGGGTATAGGCCTATTAAACACTAGGATAGCCTATACCTGGTCAAAGGTAAGTCCTGCTGTAGTCAACTTGAATGCTACCTTAAATTGTAATATTAGACTAGGCATAGCCTATAGAAAAAATAGCCTAGCCTACTTATTTATTGTAGCCTATAATATAGGCCTAGCCGGGTAGAATGTAGAGTTCGGGCGTACCGCCACCATTGTTTACACTGCGCAGAGCGGCGACGGAAGCATGCCATCATATTCCCGTCTATTTTGACTGCCATTGGATACAATAATATGTGGAGGGGAGGGCTTTGCGGCAATTTTTTTGGTTGTTTGCCCCCCTACTGGCAATATATATGATGATGACAACACGTCATGGGGGCAAAGCCCCCCTCAACATATTATTGTATCCAATGGCATTCAAAATAGACAGGAACATTATCGCAAGTGTCTGACGCCGACACCGCCGCCGTAATGTTTACATATGTCGATCACCGTGGTTAAAGGCTGTTCCCACATAGCCCAGTCGGTGCGCGAGTCCAACACGAGCCACACTCGTCGATTATCGCCGTCGCTGGAGGCTGAGTCGGCCGCGAGTAGCAATTGTTCCCGAGTCAAGGAGAGTGTTAACACGAGTTAACTCGATTCAATACGAGTCAACACGTGTTCATGCAAGAGTCTGTACGAGTAACCGAGAGTCAAAACGAGTGTAACACGAACCCAACACGAGTGTCAAAAATTTGAAAAATAATGGCCACATTCCAGGGCACGTAAACAAAGAGTATGGACGAGTCAATGCGATTGTTACACGGATCAACACAATTTTTATACGGATCAACACGAAAGACAACGCGTTGACTCTCGCTGGATCTCTGTTGCACACGTGTTGACTCGTGTTACATCCGTGTAAACTCTCGTTGATTCTTCCTACATTTTTGAAATAACGGTATTTCAAATGACACTTGCTTTTTCGTGTTCCACTCGTGTTTTTTTCTCATTGGATCGTGTTTACTCTTGTTTACTCGTGTTTTCACTTGTTTGAATCGTGTAAACTCTGGCATCATGGGGGCACCAAATTTTGGCACTCACATTCGTGCTTTCTACTCTTGTTGATACGTGTTGCATGTGTGTTACATAAATGTTGTTGCGTGTAGACACGTGTTGCTTCGTCAACGTCGAAATGATGACGAAAAG
Source organism: Paralithodes platypus (assembly GCA_032716605.1). NCBI lineage: Eukaryota > Metazoa > Arthropoda > Malacostraca > Decapoda > Lithodidae > Paralithodes > Paralithodes platypus. Next base: position 38,054,987 of record CM064580.1, read on the forward strand.
CGACGAATCACCAAAGAGTGTTACACGGGTTTACACGAGTCAACACGAGTCAACATGAGTTAACACGAATAATGAAGAGTTATTCAGAGTCAAACACGAGTTAACACGTATGTACACGAGTCTACACGTATTTAGGCCACACTCATGGGTACTCGCCACGGGACCCAAAAATGTCATGCATGCATGAAATTTTTTGGACCCCGTGGCGAGTACCCACGAGTGTGTCGAGTATACACGAGCATAGCACGAGTCTATACGAGTGTTGAGGAGTATCGACGAGTCATTGCTGAATAGCAAAATTTCATCACTCGTGTTGGACTCGCGCACCGACTCGGCTATGTGTGAACCAGCCTTTAGTTCGCGTCTATTTTGAAGGCGTTTTTTTCGGTTATTTTGCCTCCTGCTGGCAATATATATGATGATGACAATATGTCATGGGGGGGTGACCCCCCCTCAACCTATTATTGTATCCATAAGCAGTCAAATAGACGGGAACATGATGGCCAGCATCCGCCGCCGCTCCGCGTAGTGTAAACAAGGCTGGCGGTACACCCGAACTCTACATTCTACCCCACTAATTTTCCAACTAGCATAACCGATGATTATCAGCGATCAATCCCAGTCAGAAACGTCCATGCTTCCCTCCCACAAGTCAATGTCGGGATTACCACACTGTCATGCAAGGGCTTCTTTACTTCCATGCTGATCACCCTATTTCTTCTTACTGCTTTCAGAGTTCCTACAACGCTCTTCCCCTGTTACACTTTTTCCCACACTTCTTCATCCATAGGCCTACTCACATCTTTACTCAACACACTGCCCAAATACTTAAATGAGCTGACATTCTTCATAGCCGTTCAACCTCACTTCACACTCTATGGTTGTACCCCTTTCAATGACCATAATATTGCTCTTCCTAGCATTTACCTCCAGATTCCGTTTTTCACACACTGTTCCAAACATATTTACCTGACCCTGCAACTCCCATTCACTATCGCTCATCAGAATTGTGTTGTCAGCAACAGTAGTACCGGTACTGTACTGTTGAGGCAACTTCCACTCGTTTCCTTCCCTTATCAGTGGTACACCAACATCCGCTGCTCTTCCTTGTATTTCTTTCAGGACTCCATCCATATACTGTACTGGTATATATTGAACAACCATCGGGACATCACATACACCCTTGCTTTAACCCAACATTCCGATTAAAGAACTCGCTCTGTTAATTATCCACACATACTGACACCTTTGCACCCTCATACATGCTCTTAATTGCTTTCAGCAACTTGCCATCCTACTCCGTATATTTTTCAGTACGGTACCGGTACTTTCCACATACCTTCTCTATCAATTCTGTCATAGGCCTTCTCCAACTCCATAAATGCAGCATACAACTTTTGTCGCTTCTCCAGATATTTCTCCACAACACATTTCCGGGCAAAAATCTGAGCTACACATCCTCTTTCCTTCCTAAGATGACTACAGTATGCTAACCGTTTCCCCAGCAATACTGACTGAAAATGCCCAAATATATTGCATGTCCTCTTCAGATTTATCTAAAATATGTAAAAATTACACCAAAATACCACTACAGTAGCACTGAAATCAATAAAACTCACTAACAGGATAAATAAATGGAAGAAATACTCCAAAAGATTAATATGTTAACCCTTTACCCAGCAATACTGACTGAAAATGCCTAAATAGATTGCATGTGCTCTTCAGATTTATACATGCATACGTACATAACATTTTAAGACTGAGTGCTCCACACAGATGTGCAGTTTCAGTCTCTTTTCCTAATGGCGGCGTTCCAGGCAACCCTGTTAAGGGATGCTTTACTTGTCAAGTTTTTGGATTTGAGATCGGCACGTATAGTCCGATCCCACGTCTTACTCGGTCCACCCCTTGGTGCAGATCCGTCCACAATCGCAGACCTGCATCTTTTCACCCAATTTTGTTCATCCATTCTCTCCACATGTCCATACCATCCCAGTTTACTTGTACGCATCTCCTCGCTAATACTCTTTATACCTAAACGTCTCTTCAGCTCATCATTTGTTATTCTGTTGACATCCTTTATCTGAAATATGTAAAATTATACCAATTACCAACTACATTACCAAGAAATTTAATAAAGTACACTAACAGGATAAAGAAAATGTAAGAAATAGCCCTAAAGATGAATTTATCTATCTATCTATTGACGGACGCCATGATCCCCGAAGGATTGGCCACGAACGAAACACCCCTATGCACCTCTGTCCCCAGTCAGTCGATGCCCCTCCTCCCATCCAGCACCGCTTTCACGCATATACTTCTTAACTCCATCCTTCCACCTCTCTCTCGGTTTATTTCTCCCTCTGTCCTTCCACCTCACTCGTACACGCTCTTAGTCATTCTCTTGCTTCCCATACGTTCCACATGGCCGAACCATCTCAAGGTGTTCTTTTTCGCACTTTCCAGTACATTCACACCACACCTCTCTCGTACTTCCTCATTCGTCTGTCTATCCCTCCATGTAACTCTGCACACACTTCTCAAGTAACTCATTTCCATCCCTTTCACTCTTGGTTTGAATCTCTCCAACAACGTCCATGCTTCGCTTCCGTAAGTCAGCGTCGGGATTACCACACTGTCATGCAATGACTTCTTCAGTTCCATGCTGACCACCCTATTTCATGTTACTGCTTTCAGCATTCCTACAACCCTCTTCCCCTGTTGCACCCTCTCCCACACTTCTTCATCCATACTCCCATCTTTACTCTGTACACTGCCAAAATACTTAAATGAGCTGACAATCTCCATAGCCTGACCGTTCAACTTCACCTCACACTCTGAGGCTTCACCCCTTTCGAAGACCATAACCTTGCTCTTCCCCGCATTTACCTTCAGATTTCATTTTTCGCACACTGTTCCAAAAACATTTACCAGACCCTACAACTCCCATTCATATCATCAGCAAACAGCAGTACACAAACATCCACTGCTCTTCCTTGTATTTCTTTTATGACTCCATCCATATACTGTATATATAGAACAACCATCTGGACATCACACACCCTTGCTTTACCAAACATTCAGATCAAAGAACTCCCTCTGTTCATTCTTCACACGTACTGATACCTTTGCACTCTCATACATACTCTTCACTGCTTTCAGCAACTTACCATCTACTCCATATATTCTCAGTACAGTACTTTCCACATACCTTCTCTATCAACTCTGTCATTCCACTCGTTGCCTTCCCTTATTAGTGGTACACCAACATCCACTGCTCATCCTTGCATTTCTTTTATGACTCCATCCATATACAGTTCAGTATATATTGAACAACCACAGGGACATCACACACCCTTTCTTTAACCCAAAATTCAGATCAAAGAACTCGCTCTGTTCATTCTCAACACATACTGACACCTTTGCACCCTCATACATGCTTTTCACTGCTTTCAGCAACTTGCTATCTTCTCCGTATATTCCAAGTACTTTCTACATACCGGTACCTTCTCTATCAACTCTGTCATAGGCCTTCTCCAAGTCCATGAATGCAGCATACAACTTTTGTCCCTTCTCAAGATATTTCTCCACAACATATTTCAGGGCAAAGATCTGAGCTACACATCCTATTCCCTTCCTATGATGAATACTGTATGTTAACCGTTTCCCCAGCAATACTAACTGAAAATGCCCAAATATATTGCATGTGCTCTTCTGATGTATCTAAAATATGTAAAATTATACCAAATACCAACTACATTAGCACAAAACTCAATCAATCACAGAAACAGGATACAAACATAGAATAAATACCCCAAAAGATGAATACGTTAACCCTTTCCCCAGCAATACTTACTGAACATGCACAAATAAATTGCATGTGCTCTCCAGATTTAGCTGAAATATGTGAAATTACACCAAATACTAACTACATTAGCACAAAAATCAATCAAGCACTTTAACAGGGTAAATAAAATGGAAGAAATAGCCCAAAAATGAATTTATCTATAGCCTACCGGTATATTTGCCGGACACCTTGATCCCGAAGGGGTGACGATGAACGAAACGCCTGCGTATTTCAAGCTGGCTTGAGTTATCACTCTATCGTCTTTTAGAGCTTTTTGGCCCGGGGTAATTACCACACCATTGCGTCATAAGGAGTTTGAGGGGGTTAAATTGCTAGATACATAGAGGAAGAGGAATGCCAAGTAAAGCTAAACAAAAATATATAAGATATTTTTAACATCTATCTATCATCTATTGCCTGACGCCGTGATCCCCGAAGGGGTGGCCAAGAACGAACCGCCCCCATGCACCTCTATCCCCAGTCAGTCGACGCCTCTCCCCCCAACCAGCACCGCCTTCGTTCATGTACTTCCTCACTCCATCCTTCCACCTCTCATTCGGTCTATCTCTCCCTCTCTGTCCCTCCACCTCGCTCTCATACACCCACTTAGTCATTCTCTCGCTTTCCATATGTTCCATATGGCCGAGCCATCTCAAGTTGTTCCTTTTCACACTTTCCAGCACATCTACCTCCACACCACACCTCCTTCTTACTCCCTCATTAGTCTGTCTATCCCTCCATGTAACTCCGCACGCACTCCTTAAGTAATTCATTTCCACTGCTCTCACTCTTGGTCTGAGTCTCTCAACCAACGTCCATGCTTCGCTTCCGTAAGTCAGTGTCGGGATTACCACACTGTCATGCAAGGACTTCTTCACTTCCATACTGACCACCCTATTTCTTGTTACTGCTTTTAGTGTTCCTACAACCCTCTTCCCCTGTTGTACCCTCTCCCGCACTTCTTCATCCATAGTCCCATCTTTACTCAACACACTGCCCAGATACTTAAAAGAGTTGACGATCTCCATAGCCTGACCGTTCAGCTTCACCTCACACTCTGTGACTTCACCCCTTTCGAAGACCATAACCTTGCTCTTCCCCGCATTTACCTTCAATTTCCGTTTTTCGCACACTGTTCCAAACTCATTTACCAGACCCTGCAACTCCCATTCATTATCACTCATCAGAACTGTATCATCCGCAAAGAGCAGTATAGGTAGCTTTCACTCAATTCCCTCCCTTTTCAGCGATACACCAACATCCACTGCTCTTGATAGCATTTCTTTTATGACTCCATCCATATATACAGTAAACAACCACGGGGACATCACACACCCCTGCTTCAAACCAACATTCAGGTCAAAGAACTCGCTCTGCTCACTCTCCACACGTACTGCCGCCTTTACACCCTAATACATGCTCTTCACTGCTTTCAGCAACTTGCCCTCTACTCCGTATATTCTAAGTACTTTCCACAAACCTTCTCTATCCACTCTGTCATAGGCCTTCTCCAAGTCCATAAAGGCAACATACACCTTTTGTTTCTTCTCCAGATACTTCTCCACAACACAATTCAGGGTAAAAATCTGATCTACACATCCTCTTCCCTTCCTAAAATCCTCCCTGCTCGTCGCCTATCCATTTCTCCGTTCTCACTCTCACTCTCTCAATCACTACCGGTACCCTACTGTATACCTTCCCTACTACGCTTAGAAGACATATTCCTCGGTGGTTACCACACACTCCTCTTTCCCTTTGCCCTTATATAGGGGGACTATTATGCCACTCTTCCAGTCATCGGGTGCACTCCCCTTCTCCCATGCTAGTTTGCACATTTTCCATACCCATTCTATCACTCTCTCACCACCATACCTCAACATTCCACACACTCCATCTGTTCCTGGTGCTTTCCCCAACTTCACTCTTTTCATGGCTTCCCACACTTCTGACCTCCTGATCCCCACCTCCTCCTCCACTACTTCTCTTCTCTCCTCCCATACCATATCCAGCTATCTTTGCTGTCTCCTCTTTCTTACATTTAGCAACTCACTGAAGTACTCCCTCCATCTTCGACTCTCTCTTGCTTCTCGGCTAGCATTCTCCCATTCTTATCTTTCACACCCTTACTGTTTCCCTTGCTACCTTCCCTAACTTTCTTGACTTCTTCCCAGAACAGTTTCTTACTCTCCCTCCATATTACACTCAGGCCTTTCGTATCATTAACTCCCGTCCACTCACCAACTCTCTGCAATCTCTCTCTCTCCGCCGCAATGTTGCATCTCTCTCGCTATTCTATCGCTACTATAATAATCAGTGTTCCTCAGAGCTATCCCAGTGCATACCACCTCCTTTACGTAGGGCACGTGGTACCCGTCTTGCAACTCAATCCCACCCCTACTCTGTGCAACTCTCCAACCCAAGAGTGAAACGTTACTCTCAAACTTTCTTCTACTCAACATCTGAGCTCTGGAACTCTCTCCCAGAATCAGTCTTTCCCTCTTCCTATGACTTAAATTGCTTCAAACTCCGTGTGTCTAGGCATTTTGGCTCGAACGTCCCTTGATTTTGGCCCTGTCACTCTTTCAACTATGGGGGAGGCACTCGCTATAGGCAGTTATGCCTTTTGCCTCCCTCAATCACATAGAAAAAAAAAAAAAAAAAAAAGTGCTCGTTTCTGTCTCTCGGAATCTTCATTCCCTCTACTACCCAACCACTCTCTATATGCTTTCTTCTTTTCTGCCACAGCTATTCTTACCTCTTCTGTCCACCATGCTGTACCTTTCACTCCCCTCCCTCTTCTCCTCACTCCACACACCTCCTCACATGCTGCACAGATCTCATCCTTAAACACCTTGCTCATCTCCTCCACTTCCTCCATAACTTCCAGGTCGAACCCACCTAGCCGTCTTTCCACTGCTCTCCTGTACTCCTCCCTGACTTCCTCCTCCTGCAACCTCTCCACCCTCCTCACCATTCCACCCTCCTCTCGCCTCCCTCCAGCTCTCCTCACCCACTTCTTTTGTATCCTAACCTAAGCTACCACAATATAATGATCAGACAGACCCCCTCCAATACCCCTATACACCCTAGCATCCATCACAGATTTCTTCATTCGTTCATCCACACATACATACTGTAATCAATCAATGACTTTCGTTCCACCACTGTCTTATCCTTCATCGTCAACATCCGTTTCCACGTGTACCTGTGGATCATTCTGTGTCGGAAGAAGGTGTTGGCTATCCACAGCCTCCTCCCCACACATATGTCCACAAGTGCACTACCATTCCCATTCACCTCTGATGGTACCCCCCACCCTCCCACCACTCCCTCAACTTTCCTATCACCCACCTTACCATTCATATCCCCAATCAGAAATATTCTTTCGTTCTTGTCAAACTTCTCCAGGCACGCCTCCACATTCATCCAGAACTCCTCTTTCTTTCTTTCAAGTATATCCTCTGTCGGGGCATACACGCATACAATCAATACAATATTTTTAACATGAGGTTGCTTATAATAATTTGTACCTCTGCAGTTTCTCCATGGCTAACGAAAAAGGTCACATTCCTAAGAAGCCCCAACCAAAAAGGCCAAGCTTCTGTACAGAACAAATGCCACACCATTACCCTTATGGTGACCCTATCAAATAATGAAAACAACCACACTTCTTAACCCAATTCCCGCGGGGCCCCTCATATGACGGAGACGATTTTCCGGCTATTTTGTAGCCTGTGAGCCAGGCCAGCTTTTGCAAGCAGCACGGATGGACATCAGCCGGAGCCTACAGGCCCCGCCACGACACTGAGGTTTGTGTGAGAGAGAGTTCACTTATGTGCAGCGTCACACATAGCGAAAACAGAAAATAATTGGTAATTATTAGCGATTTCGCCTAGGCCTATCGGATTTGGTAATTTTTAGCAATTTTGCCCTTCGTTTGCAAGATCCTTACAAGAAAACCAGACGTCGTACAGGGATGATTCAGGAGTAATTTGAAAGCTATTACCGTACTTTCACGAATACATAATTGTATTACGCTCTGGCTTTTGCTTATGCATGAAAAAGAGCAGGGAATGAAGGCAATTTCGGGCAATTATGCCTACTCGTACAGGAGTCCTTGGAGCGGCTTCGGTCGCGCCGGGAATTTCCACACCTCACACAACACACACACAATCACACAGTTTTTCCTACACCGAGAAATGACTCTCCGGCTGTCATTTCTCGAAGACTTCTTCTAGCCGGAGACATTGAGAGCAACCCAGGACCCACCTACACATACATATGTCCAACTTGCTCAAAACCCATCGCTTCGAGTCGCCACACTAATGGTTCAGTTCTCTGCAATTCATGCAGGAACTGGACCCATTTCACCTGCACAACACTTGTCTCCACGGAATACTACACAAACACCTGTGACCTGGACCTGTTCCTCATGCCCCTCCCTTTACCAGTCACACCCCTCGCTTAAAACCCGTCCACCTCTCCTCCCCAACCCACCTAACCTTCCCATATCATCCACTCCCCCCCCCCCCTTCCTAAAATCTGTCCACCTCTCCTCCCTAACCCACCTAACCTTCCCATACCATCCACATCCTCAACTCAACATACCACACCCCATCCTAATCCATTCCAATCCCCATCTGCTCCCCAATCCCCACCCCCACCTCACCCATCCCAACCCCCAGCCCCTCCCTCACCCCCACCCCATCCTCGTGCAGCAGCACCCAACATACATCGTGCACATAACATTAACATTCTCCAATTGAACATAGATGGCATCAACACAAAGAAACTCTCACACTTCATCAAACAACACAACATACACATTGCCATCTTACAAGAAACAAAACTCCGCACAACACAAAAAACACCCACATTTCATGATTTCACCACCATCAGACAAGACCTGGCTGTCGGCGGAGGCGGTGGACCCTGGTACACAAAGAAATATCATACATAGTTACCAGTGTACAAACCAAATCCCTCCTCCCCCCAAATGATAACACAACAGAAATACAATCAATTAAAATACGCACTGGCAACAACTCCAACATAACCATCATAAACACATACATCCCCTACAGTACCAAATGAATACAGACCACACTTACAACACATCACAAACACCCCACACATCATCCTGGGTGGTGACTTCAACGCCAAGACGTCGGCCTGGTTTGTCGACAACCCCGACACAGACAGAGGGCTGGTACTACAAAACCAAACTGTTAACCTCATCATCCTTAACGACATCCATCAACATACCCATATTCCTCACCAAGCCCTCTATAACCCATCATCTCCAGACATCACCTTTTGCTCCCCAGAACTCGCCCCCACAACATCCTGGAGGGTGGTCAGAACCTTAGGCTCTGACCACCTCCCGATCATTATCACCACCAAAACCAGACTCACCCCAGCTAACCAAAAACACACATCCACCAATTATAAAAGACCTAACTGGGAAGCATTCACAAATGAAACAGAACAACACTTCACAACTCTAAACAGTACACCCATCACTAACATCAACAATGCTGTACACATACTCAATAAAACTATCCAAAACACTGACAAGAAACACATTCCAAGAGGTAACAGAAAAAGACACAACCCCAACTTCACACCAGAAATTCAAAACCTCATCAGACAACGCAACATACTGAAACACTCCCCAGCACCCCACACACAAGACATCACACAACAAATCCAAGCACTCAACACCCAAACTAACAACAAAATACAAGAACAACAAAAACTAAATTGGAATAACTTCCTACAAACACTTGATCACAAAACAAACCCCAAAAAACACTACAAAACACTAAACAGCATCACACTTTCCAACAGCAACACAACACAATCACATGCTGCAATCACAACAACAGACTCTACTCCTTCATGTAAACAACAAGCAAACACTCTCATCAATCACTTCTCACATGTCAGTCACCTAAAACCTCACAAAGACGACCGACGTGTCATCCGACGTAAGAGACAATTCCCCACAGACCCTGACTATACACCCTTCACCAATCACCAGACAAAGCATATCATCAACAATCTCAAGCACTCACCCGCTTGTGGCCTAGACAACATAAGCAAGATACACCTCAGACACCTGGGACCACAAGGCATACAAGCACTCACTAACATATCAAACTACAGTTATTCACACAACACAATACCAGACATTTGGAAGCATGGTCTCATCACCACATTCCCCAAACCCAATAAAGACCCCACGCTACCCTCCTCGCACCGCCCCATCACACTTCTTTGCTCCCCCTCCAAAGTCATGGAACGCCTAGTGTTACAACTAATTACACCCGACCTACCCCTAGCTCCAACACAACATGGCTTTAGGCCACTGCACTCCACAAACACTCTTCTCACAGACCTTACACAAAGAGCTTTTGATGGCATCAACTCAGCTAGACCACCACACAGATCACTATTAGCCACACTCGACATTAGTAAAGCCTTCGATGCCATCCCCCGCCACAACCTAACAAACAAAATCTACAACACAAACATGCACAACAACACAAAAAGGTGGCTGGCCAACTTCCTAGCAGGCAGATGTGCACACGTATCTTTTGCCGGTCAGTCATCTAAAATCAGAAACTTTCCAAACGGAGTCCCACAAGGATCCGTCCTATCGCCCGCACTCTTCAATCTGTACATGCACGATATAACTACACCCAATATGCCCCAAATAAACTTAGCCTCCTATGCAGATGACATAACACTCACATGCACACACCATGACCCAAAAAGAGCAACAGATCTCCTTCAACCCTATCTCAACACACTACATGGCTGGTGCACTACAAACAGACTTAATCTACCCCCAGCCAAATCCACCGCAACCCTGCTCACAAGCTGGACAGGAGAACACAAATACATCCCTCAACTCACCATAAACAACACACCCCTAACACATACACACACACACAAAATCCTAGGAATAACATATGATACTCATATGACATTCAAACAGCACACCACAAACATTAAAAAGAAATGACACCCAGACTTAATGCCCTCAGGTCACTTGCTCACACAGAATTTGGACACAACAAAGAAACGACCACCACAGTATATAAACAATACATAAGATCAGTGATCATGAGAGGCAATCAATTCCTGGCAGTAGCCTCCACGAACCAAGACCACCCACTAAACTACATGGCAACACACGCACAGACACCAAGAAATATCAAAACAACAAACAGCACACGGTATCACACACAATTACTGTCCTCTCTCCCATCCCGAACCACCTTCCAGAAGCACATCCATACTCCTATCTCTCGCCGATCCATCCACTCACTCACAGACAACACGCAGTTGCAAGCACGACCTCCCGAAATCCATCCTTCCGAATCCTCCCTTCCTTGCGAGGACAGAGTCCACCTGGCCAGGCTGAGATGCGGACACCATCCAGCTCTCCTGAGCTATCAGAAGAGACTGGATGACTCCGTTGTCGATGCCTGCCCGGGATGTAACACAGCACCCCATACCATTAAACATATAATGGAAGACTGCATTTCACACAACCACTTACGCCAACAACACAATCTACACTCAATGAGAGCTCTGTTGGTAAGCCCGATCGTGGCCATGGCCTTCCTCAGGGACTCGGGGCTGTTCGGCCAGGCAGCTTAGGGAACAACAACAATAACAACAACTCGTACAGGATTAATAGCTTTAACCAAAATGGTCACACTCCTTAATGGTCTAAGTGGCCATAGCCAAAATGGCTACACTATATTCCTTCTGTACTTTCTCCATGCCCGATGAGATACATGATATTTTGATATATGTGGCACAGCCCTTGTATCCAATACAATACCCTGCGTGCAACCCCGCTCGAACCCCGCACAACGTTGCTTGCAACTTTAATTATTATTATTATTATTATTATATTCGTCTTCTACACACTACAATATACATCCTTGATCTGCATACATTTTTATTTTGTTCTCCCATTTTGTCCCCCCTTGGCTTTCTTTGTTCTTACTTTCTCTGGAATTTATTTTATGTGTCTCTGGCATTACTTTTAATTTGTGCTGACTGTGTTTTTCGAGTGGTGTAATGTGTTGTGTTGTTTAAGTCTTTTTGTATCCCCCCTACCTCCACCCCCTGCTCTCTCAGTTTCTCTCTTGTTTTTATTCAGTACAGTAATCCTTCCACGTCTCTCGCCCACCCTTATTTCCATCGCTCCTCATCCCATGTTCTCTTCTCTCTGGCCCTTAGCACTTTATTTTCTTCCTTGTCGTCCTTTCCTCTCTTGTACCCTCTTTAGGATGATGACTCCATTTTCTTGATTTAATCTTGGCATTCAATATATATTGTTATGTAGTTTAAGAAGGGCCTGTAGGAATCCGAAGGTTAATTATGATTGTGTTGTGCTCCTTTGACTGTCTTCTAATGTGAATAAATTAGTTTACCATTAGCCAATACAACATTAACATTTCACCATCGTACTGAAAGTGGTAATGGGGATTCACACGAACAATATGTCTTGCAACTTTTGATAGATGGTTTGACTGTGTTTAGTGATTATTTTGCATTATACTGGTTGTAGATTATATTCATGTGGGCTGTATGTTTTTTAAGGTTAATTCACAATCAATTAGGCATAACTTAACGAAAATAGCTTTCGTGTGAATCTACCTTTACTATTGGGTTACGTGAGTCATATGTGATAGATCAATGACTAGGTTGGGAAGAAGACTACTATAAATTTAGACGTATTTGCTAATATATTGAATGCAGATTTAGCAGGTTAAATTTGCAAACCCATAGTCCTATAATTAAATATGACAATGAAATAAGTCCTCATTCCCAGTCTTGCAACAGATGGAGACATCACATATTTTCATTCATCACCGTGTTTGTTGTGAAACCGGTACAGTACCTGGAACATAAAATATAGTTGTATATACTGTCGTAGCAACTTGTGAATTAGGAAGATGTTTGTTTCCTCTACCTTGTTCGCCATGTATGCTTTACTTCTATTTGTATTGTTTATATATTTGTTATAATTTTCTCTTTCGCTTCTTCGCTCTTTTCTCTTGTTTTCATACGTCTTCCCCCCCAATTTTTTTTTTTTTTATCTCTGTTTTTCCTTCTTGTTTCATCTCTACAATATATTTACTGAGTGAAAAGCGGTGTCGCGCGGCCACTGCAACACCGCTTTTCACTCAGTAAATATTCTTCCAGTTTCTTTTCTTACTTTATTGTATACCCTCTGTATGTTTTTTAAAGTGTGGCTTAACGCTGTTCTTAGTATATCGTATTTTAATTTATTTTAGCTCCTAATAGTTTATATTAATCTGAACCTTACTGTTTTATATTTAATATTCATAGGTAAATATTTGTTTTGTTTCTTATGTAAACATTTCATCTATTTTAGATCTACTGAAGATGTAGACTGATTTTTCTGAAACGTCTGGTACCCAATAAAGATAATAAAGATGTTCGGTACTACGCTGGCTCTCCTTTTCCTTGGGAGACATATATATTTATATATATAGAGAGAGAGAGTGAGAGAGAGAATAAATAAGAAGACGAGAGCAAACATCAACTCCATTTTCATCGTTTATTGATTAAGCTTTTGACAATATTTCGAACACTTCTTTGTTCATCATCAGGTGAAACACTAACGATCCTTAATAACAAACATGATATCTGTTAACACTTTGTATTGAATACATGGATGTATTTAAACAAGTTTAATGTGACAATTCTACATAATACTTTACTTAAAACTGCTAGAAATATAAGTTAATAATTAAAAATAATAAAAGATTTACATGAATATTACATAATCCTAACTTCATATACCTGAACCAGTGATAGAAGACTAGTAAAGTCCTTTTTTTTCATAACAATTAATTATACTCCTTAACACTCAAAGAGCCAGTGGTGGAGTATATTTGACTGTGCCGCCCAGCGGGGTGTTTTACCGTAAACGAGCTTGTTTCCGTGCTCGTTTTCATTCATAAACAAGAGCCAGAGCGTAATACAAGTATGTATCCCGGAAAGGGCGTTAAATGAGCTTTCTAATGACACCAGAACCATCCTTCTACGATCACTGGTTGTCTTGCAATGATCGTACAACCGAAGGGCAAAATCGGTAAAATACGGTCATTTCCTTACATTATTAAGTGTGAAACGAGTGAGGGAGGGTGGAATAGGGGGGAGTACATCTCAGTAGCTCCACGGCCACCGTGGCGAGCGGTCATGAGGTAACCTACGCTCCTTCCACCGCTCCGCTCTCTCTCAGAGCACATTACGGGCTCAAAATTGCATGCGACTATAGCCGGGCCCCGCCACATAGTCCTTGGTTCTCTCGCCCGGCTATAGCCGGGCGCCGCCAAAGAAGGGTTAATTTCAGACCTATTCCCTTCTAATTTTAACACTTTCACTGCGGTCAATGTATATATACGTCCTATATGATAAAGGCCTACTCTGCATTTGACGTACATAATTATAAGTTGTAATTCCGGGAAGTTCTAAGCCACCAATTCACACATCAGTGTGCTCTGTGCATTGGTGGAGGGAGGATGTGTGTACACTGAAGAGGTGTTATAAAAGCTGAAGATAAAAAAAACAGGGCCACTTCTACATGTAATTATGACACCTATATACCAGGTAGAAATATGAGGTTAATATCATCTTCATTTCAACATCCCATCCTTTCTTGTAAACAAAAGACATGATGCAATAATTGTAAATTTCATCCAGTTAACGGGAGTAGGAGTGAACAATAAAAACGTATATTGTCGTTTGCAAGGAGCCAGCTAGTGGGTGACAGAAGAGACAATGTATTTATCAATTTACCCAGATGGTGTGAAGAGATAGGGAAGGTGTGGTGACTGTCATAGGGATAATTTGACCCAATCTTTTCATTGGAGCTAGTTAATTTCGCTTAGAGCTACAGATTTGGCACTAAGATGACATACAATATATTGAGTGAAATTAGTGGTAAAATTGCCACCTGGGCGTCTTTTTCCCTATAGAAGGGCTGCACCGAAAGGGTTAATAAGTTATTAATTTTTTTTTATAACAAACACATTTTGTAAAACCTTTGCTTAACTCGCTATTTGTTGAATTAATGAACAATGATTAAATGTTTATTTATTTTTTATTTTCATGTTTAGGCTGTATTTCCCTATGGCGTCACAACATAGAACAGTTGCATATTAACCTTGTTTGCATGGTGGTGTACATTGTCTTTCTATTGGGAAATAGTAGAAATACAACATTATAATAGGATTAATATAAGTTTAGTTTTTCCTATGTTTGTAAAAATAAAAACAAAATAGACATATAAGCAAACAGTCATACATACACCATTACTCACAATATATTCTGGTGAAATACGAAACGATTAAAGTTGGTCAATAAAACATGAATACAGTTTTACACTGGTAGAGCCAACGCTGTGAGGGGCTTCTATGTTGTTTTAATTAGTACTGATTAATTTTAGATTGTCTCATAGTCCCACTTCAAGATAACCCACCTCCCCCCCATTCTCTCTCTCTCTCTCTCTCTCTCTCTCTCTCTCTCTCTCTCTCTCTCTCTCTCTCTCTCTCTCTCTCTCTCTGCAAGCTAACTTTGTAAAATTTAGTTAGAAAACTTGTCTTGGCTCAAGACCGTTTACAACTAATTTGAATGCTTTCCATCTCTCGCCAAGATTTAATATTGACCCCTGAATGCGATGAAACGTCTAATTATCACCACAATCATAGAGTGAAACAGCTTATAATCGCCAAACTAATAGGCCGAAACATGGTGGTTACAAAATGCCAACTTTTATAAAAATTATGATACAGGTAGAAATGAAAGGAATATCTGACGTCAGTAGGAAGACTCATGGTTTACAGTCAACACATTCACACTACCAAATAGCCACATTCCTAAATTATCACAACCCAAAAGACCACAGCCAGCACTATCAGACAAAACCTACCACAATCCAAACGACCACAACCAAAACGACCACAACCCAGACTACCACAACCCAGACTACCACAACCAGAACTATCACAAACAAAACCACCAAAACCACTACAACCAAACGACCACAACCCAAATGACCACAATCCAAACGACCACAATCCAAACGACCACAACCCAAACGACCACAACCCAAACGACCACAACCCAAACGACCACAACCCAAACGACCACAACCCAAACGACCACAACCCAAACAGCCACAACCCAAACGACCACAATCCAAATGACCACAATCCAAACGACCACAATCCAAACGACCACAACCCAGGCTACCACAACCCAGACTACCACAACCAGAACTATCGCAAACAAAACGACCAAAACCCAAACGACTACAACCAAACGACCACAACCCAAATGACCACACCCAAAACTATCACAAACAACACGACCACAATCCAAATGACCACAATCCAAATGACCACAATCCAAACGACCACAATCCAAACGACCACAATCCAAACGACCACAATCCAAACGACCACAATCCAAACGACCACAATCCAAACGACCACAGTCCAAACGACCACAGTCCAAACGACCACAGTCCAAACGACCACAGTCCAAACGACCACAATCCAAACGACCACAGTCCAAATGACCACAGTCCAAACGACCACAATCCAAACGACCACAATCCAAACGACCACAACCCAAACGACCACAACCCAAACGACCACAATCCAAACGACCACAATCCAAACGACCACCAACTCAAACGACCACCAACTCAAACGACCACCAACTCAAACGACCACCATCCAAACGACCACCATCCAAACGACCACCATCCAAACGACCACAACCAAAACGGCCACAGACCAAAGCGACCACAAACGTAAATAGTTAATCTGCTAACCTAACTTAAGGGGAGATCTCCACTTGAGGGATTTTTTTCTTGACCCCTTTCACCCTCATGTTTAGCCCCATTGCTTTTGATATTATAAAACGTTCGCCCCATTAGTTTAGCGATTTTAAGAACTTTCACCCCATATTAAGACCTTTCGTGCCATTGAGGTGTCGATTTTATCCTGGCGAGCGATAGCGAGCCTGTAATTTAAGAGGACCCGGCCTTCGGCCGGGAAATTTTTCTACCGAAAAATGTACAAATTTATCTTGAAAGGGACTCGAGTGGGTGTAATTTCAAGCTTGATGGAAGTTTAGGAAACACACTAAAAACCTCCCCTTAAGTAATTACCATAACGATACCTAAGCCACTACGAACCAAACTTTATTTAGTCCAATCTAATCTCTAGACCGTTTATCATCATGACCGTTTAAGTTCTGGCCGTTTCGGAGCGTGCTCAATTTAATCTGCTTACAGACTTACAAAGAAATGAGCAATGTTGAGTAACTTATAGAAATTCGTGAACCTCGTTTGTTTTTCTTTATGCAATTATGACTATCTGGATTGATTTTTGGGTGGATTTGCTTTTCAATAAATATTATATAATGTATACACTAGTTTTGTAGTGCATGCATAAAATAATATATTCATGAATTGGTTTCCAGAGAAGTACTTCCATAATTAGAAATAGTTGTTCTATGAATAACTGTACAACCCAGCCAGAGGGGAGGAAAGAGCTGAAGAGAACGAACAATGTTTGTCAGCGAAAAAAGAAGGAATTGGAAGAGCGAGAAATGTGTAAATGTTTAGGGTGTTTTGCGGTGCGTGTTTATCTAGGAGAGCGAGAGAGGGGGGATGAGAGGGAGAGAGATAAATAGATAATATAGAAGAATAACCAACTATTTACCGCATTCTCTGATTGAATAAAAGTAGTTTTCTGGATAAATTGGATTGTTTTTGTCCTCAATAATAATGTTGTTTTAACCATTTTCTAATGCATTACCACTTTAGATGATATAATTTCTTTACATACACCTATGTTATATTTCCTATATTTGTCACACAAATGTTACTTGATTATTTATTATTACCCCGTACAATTTCAATCGTATATTTTTACTGCACACTCCAAACAAAAGCTTATGACTGTGAACTATTGTATTGGTGACTGTTGTCGACTTGTATACGAAGAGGACCAATTACGGTTGGCCAAGCTTCAATCAAGTATATCTTACAAATACACATGAGCTAATTTATCACGCCGTGGTGTAGTGGATTAAAGCATGTAAACTCTTCCTGACTGTCGGTGGTTCGAGTCCGGCTGGGAGTATAAAATAAATAGCTCATATGTATTTGTTAGACAAATATAATAAAATATTGGGACCCCATGTGTACCCACGTTAGAGTTGTATCTCCATAGTCTCAAGGGTTTGGGGGTTAGAGGGAGAAACGTGATCGTGTACTATATAAACTTATATTTACTAATTCAGTAAAATGCCATTATGTGGTTATTATTCCAGCTACTATCATGAGACATTATGTGGTTATTATTCCAGCTACTATCATGAGACATTATGTGGTTATTATTCCAGCTACTATCATGAGACATTATGTGGTTATTATTCCAGCTACTATCATGAGACATTATGTGGTTATTATTCCAGCTACTATCATGAGACATTATGTGGTTATTATTCCAGCTACTATCATGAGACATTATGTGGTTATTATTCCAGCTACTATCATGAGACATTATGTGGTTATTATTCCAGCTACTATCATGAGACATTCTCCAGGTGGGTCAGATTATTTGGTCCGGTAGTACAAGAATGTCTGTATTAATGGAGCCCACCTCGCTTTTTTGTATCTGTCTCCCCCTCTCTCTTTGGCTTGTATCCATTCGACCCCATTCAGCCTACTATTTTAAGACGTTTACCCCCATCCAGGTGTCAGTATTTTCCTGGCGAGCGGTAACGAGCCAGCATATCTATATATTTTTGTTTTGACAGCAAGCTAAATTTGTACATATTTCGATAGAAAAATGTCTCTGGCGAAGCCGGATGCTGGCTCGCGAGAAATCGACACCTGGATGGGGATAAACGTCTTAAAACAGTTGGCTGAATGGGCCGAATGGATACAAGCCAGGGGATGAGAGAAAAGGAGAGAAAGATACAAAAAAGCCGGTGAGCCCCCTTAACACTGTTCAGTCGGTATAGTGGTAGGTAACACAAAGATATACTAGCTCACCCGAAAACCCAAATGGATCAAGGGACCATATTCTCTGTCTCCCTCCAACCAAACAAATGTCTTCTATAATATTAGTACGAGGTGTGCATTAACCCCTTCTGTACCTGTTCCGTCTTTTTAACTTTATTCTGGCTACTATTAGAAGATTTGTGTGCAGTTAAATAGGAGCCTCCAGCAATTAACAGGTTCGAAGTTTCTCGCTTAACCTTTGTTCCTACCAAACATCCTTCTAAAACTGCACAAAATCGTCTAAACATAGCTACAATAAAATTGAAAAGACGTCGCCGGTAAAGAAGGGTTAACTATAACAGATTCAGTACAATGATCTCGAATTCACATTTTAGCAAATAATCCCAAAAATTCCATCTGTTACAAAAAATATAACAATATGGTTGGTTTGAATACAATTCGTTTATATACTTTAGCTTGGCAACCCTGTGTTCATGTCTCGCGTGTTTGTTTTTATGTTCTCCAGAATTCAAAAAATATTGTATAGAGCGCTCTTTTCAATAATAATTTTGTACGTCGTTCAGTTTAGCTCCGATTTCACGATTTTCTGTTTTTAATTGTTCATCTCTGCTCTTGTGCAGGTGTATTATATATTTATTTGTTTGGTTGCTATTTTTATTCTGGAAGGGAAATGCTATTTTGTTGATGCTCAAATCTCTCTCTCTCTCTCTCTCTCTCTCTCTCTCTCTCTCTCTCTCTCTCTCTCTCTCACTTAATTTTTACTTCGTGGTAATGTATTCAACTAGGTTATTGCGATGACGATATGTTGGTGTTTCATTTGAGTTTCGAGTTGCTATAATAATGTATGTACTTAGTTTGGGGGGATTTTCTTCTTCAATGTCTTTGTTTCCTCCACAGCTCTTTAGTGATTAATTTATCTCGCAATTGCATTTCAGGCCATTATCATGTTCACTTCTGTTGGTTCAAGACATTTTACTTCATTTAAATATCAAAGTCTTTTCTATGCTCAGTAGTATTTGTTAAATATATACTACATAATTTTGTTCTTAAGAAAAAATATAGCTTCCTGATAATTCCCCACGAGAGTTGGGGGATCTGAGCTAGACTATTTTTGCCTGGAAAGAAAGTTGGTCGCATGCCTACATTTGCATACCTTATCTCGACGGAACCCCCCGAGGTTTCTCTGAGGATCAAACTTAGGCAAGTTTGTCAATGAGCCATCTTCCACAAATTCCCTAATTGATTAACCCCTTCTGTACCGGCGACGTCTTTTTATATTATATTCTAGCTATATTTAGACGATTTTGTGCAGTTTAAGAAGGATCTGTGGTAGTAGAAAGGGTTAAGTGAGATAGTTCGAAGCCTGTTAGTTGCTGGAAGCCCTTGTTTAACTGAATAAAATCATCTAATAATAGCAAGAATACAATTAAAGAGACGTCGCTGGTACAAAAAGTGGATAATTAACAACACTCCCAAGTAAATATAGCCTACAACCTAGTGTAACCTATCCTTAAACCATGAATGTCCATACCTGATAATAATATTCTAACACATTTTGTGTCCTCGTAGTCATCTCTTAGTTTCACTTGATTGTGCTATTATTTTGGTTGCCATCCACCTTTGTTTTCTACTTTATGCAAAATATTTAATTATAATGTTGCTTAGTATTGCATTTTGAAGCTTTGAAATAACTCCTCATTGGCACGTTTAGTATCTTTATCCTGACATTTACTGTATGTATCGTCATCTCCCCTTCGAAGTTCTCTCGCTTGTGAAAGACAAAGTACACACGTGTTCACACTTGTTCGTCATTATTACACTCAAGATTACAATTCTTCCAAGATGCAGGTACTGAAAGCATTGTCGTCGTATAATAACATACATCGTAACTCCTGTGTTATTCACAACACGTCATAGCAAAGTATAACAACTTCCTACCGTCTTGCATGTTTTTTCCTTAACCCTTATTTAGCGGGCTAGGTGGTCTATTTGACCGTAGCGCCCAGCGGGGTGTTTTTACCCTAAATAGGGTTGTTTACGTGATCATTTTCATGCCTAAATAAGACCCAGAGCGTAAAACAAGTATCTATCCCTGAAAGGGCATAAACAGAGCTTTCCAATGACACCCCAACTATCCTTGTACGACCACTGGTTCTCTTGCAACGATCGCGCAACACGAGTGCAAAAACCATGTAATTAGGTACTTTCCCTACATAATTCCCTGTGTAGCGAGTGCAAGAGGGTGGGGAGGGTGGGATTCATGTCAGTAGGTCCGCCGCGGTGGTCTGGAGCAGTCATACGCTTGCTACGCTCCTCCCACCACTCATCTCTCTCTCTCAGCAACATTACGTGGTGAAAATGGCACACGACATAAGTTGTGAACTGCCACTTAGTCCATATTCATTTCCCACGACATAAGTTGCGCGCCGCCAATTAAGGGTTAATAATGGCCCCAGTATCACGCAGTTATAGTGCTAATTTTGATTTATGTTAAAATTCACATACTCGATAAAAAAGGCATTTGTATTCTATTTGTTCGTGTTCTCTTTATATTATCTAATGACATTTATCAGTATATATTGATACAAGCGGCATTATAGTTATTTTTTTGTATATATCAATAGTGATCCTATAGATAATATCAAACTTTAACCCTCAAACTTTGAAATTATGATATAATTAGTTAGAAATAATTAGTTTAATCAACTGATAATATCAAGAAGATAAACACAAAGTAAAACTTAGATAATCATAAATATATAGTATAATAGGTTGTTAACCTATAAGTGTGTTATTGTGACTCAGGAAATATCAAATTAAGACTGAATCAAAATACGATTAAACATAGTCAAAGTTTTGGTTTATAGATGCAAATGGGAAAATACTGTACAGCAACGCAGATTATTACATTGAAATCCTCTTGGTAATGGGTAAACGTAAATACATGTTTTGAGTGAACGAAATGCTCATGATTTTTCGCTAATAGGAAATGTTGGAGCTTAGGCGACACGTACATGGTAACATATACTGTATATGTTTCTACAGTAAACATATTACATTTATACATTTCATAACACACACATGTACGGGCTGCACACACTGCCCCAAAATGTTACATTCTAATATCATATGCCATACACAGACGAACACACACACACACAACAACACACAATGATATTTTTTGTTTTATATAACTAGCAGGTGTACCCGGCGTTGCCCGGGTTTAAATTATACCATAATCACCATCACTACTACCACCACTACTACTACCATTATCACCATCATCAATCACTTGTGACGCCTCCCGGCGCTAGCAGAATGGTTGCGTGGGGCATTGCAGCTCGCTAGCGCTCGCCAGGATGGGGGGATGGGCTACAGTTGTCCTAGAATGATCTGCTTTATGTTATTAGTGTCGTGTTGCCACAGACAGTCTAGAAATGGTCTTTGTTTTGGTCTGTGACCGCGCCTTGTATTTTATATTCGCTATAATATAAATGTTGCTTGTGTGAGAGGCGAGCGAGAGAGGGTGACGGGGTACACCTGGCAGCGGGGCGAGCTATCACGCGGCCCGCTTGGGCGCTGACGGCGTTGGCGGCCGGGTGGTCAACTAGTCCCTGCTCATCGCGGCCTCGTGTTTTTTACCAGCTCAGAGCTGGCCTGACACGCGTATCGTCTACATCCTTTGCAATTCTGTCCCCCATACTCGCCACTTTGCATACTATTTCTCTCTCTCGACTTCTCCTTTCTCATTCTCTAATCTTTATTAAACTCAACATCCCTTCTGGTTTCAGCATAGACGTTCACCGTCGGCCAGTCGTATTGTACGCGAAGCTCTCAGATATTTCTATGTATTAGGCTTTAATGAGGTTTGGAGAGACGGACTTTTCCGTGTGTGTCCTCTCTCGGGAAGGTTGTAGACCGGTATATGTCTCCCTGGCAGGGTGTTGAGTGATTCTGCTTAGTTATTTAAAGCTAGACTAGGGGTAAGGTTACTGTGTCGTTGTCTCCGATGTGTGCAGTGTTAGCTAAGCCCTGCACGACATCGACAGGTACTGTGGGAGCCTAGGTTGTCTTCGGGTGGGTTTACTTTGCGAGCACAGCACTGGTGTGAGAGGGCCATAGCCTATCCCTCACAACATAGTGCTGCCTCTTTGTGTTGACTTCTGAGGGATCGCCAGGATAGAACTAGGTACTAGAGACCTAGATTTATCAAGAGAGCATCCCCGTCATATAACGTAATCTTCATTATACCACCTTCGGACAACGTTAGGCTACGAGCCGCATGCTCGCCCATTGTTGCCCTGCCTTGATACCCCAGCTAGACTTTATTAACCGAGCAGACACTGGTTAGAGATAAGCTCCATTATTATATGTATGCCACATTATTATTCACTGCACTTTTGAGCCGGGGTTGTTGAGTTACACAACCCTAGTGGGCTGTTGCGTTGTGTCACGAAGAATTTCTTTAGTTGTCGAGCATTACTACCTTTGCGCGGTCTTTATTATTCGCCTGCCTATTATTACTATATGTCCTAGCATTTATTGTGACCCGTATTCTGCATTATAATTGTTCAAGATTCTTTACGAACATCTTCCCAGCATCAGACTTATTTCAGAAGTTTCCAGTTGATGTTGCAGGACTAGCATTGCACTTTCTTTAATACAGGAGTGCCAGTTATTTGAGTATCTACCGTAACGTTAATTAATCACATTAACTATCTTTTCTTTGTGTAACCTAATCGAGTAATCTTTTACTGTTTGAGAATAGGCTGTTTCATCGAGCGTCAGCCTAGTGTGTGTGCACCAGTTACCGAGTCATAGGATACCTCGTTGTCCAGGCACGACTCAGGGCGGTAATGGTGTTTTGTTTTCCAGTGTTTAAGGCAGGGGTTGGATCTAGTGTTACTGTTGTTGCATTTTGCCATTATCTAGTCCAATGTTGAAGAGCCCTGTGTCTTTGAGAACCTGGATCGTAACACACTACTACCACAATCATCACAATACTACTACTACCATAATCACCGGCCTCGACCTCCCTGTGCCTCATTAAACGGTGACCTCGATTTCGGCCGCTAAATTACCTCCGATTTTGGATCTGACCTCATCTGTACCCCCATTTTGGGGGGCTGCGAACAACTTTCGTTCCATACACCTTTTCGATCGGAGGCCTCCTTCTGCCCCAAACGGCCATTTTTTCATTATTTTTTCATTTTGTTTTTAAATTTCGGCCTCGAAACGACCTCCGATCGTGGCCTCGCCCCCTCTATGACCTGACCCAGGTCAATTGACACCCACATGCAAAGTTTCAGCCCCCCAGGTCCAAAACTGCGGCCGCCTATTAAGAACAGACACACACACAGACAATAGAAAATATTATATAGACTAGCAGGGGCACCCGGCGTTGCCCGGGTAATCACCATCACTACTACCACCACTACTACTACCATAATCACCATCATCAATCACTACTACCACACTGGCCTCGACCTCTCAGTGCCTCATTAAACGGCGACCTCGATTTCGGCCGTTAAATGACCTCCGATTTTGGATCTGACCTCGTCCATACCCCCATTTTGGGGGGCTGCGAACAACTTTCGTTCCATACACCTTTTCGATCGGAGGCCTCCTTCTGCCCCAAACGGCCCTTTTTCCAATTTCGCGCCCATTTTCTCCGTCCCTTTCACCCTGGGGAATTCAATTTTTTCACTAAAACCTGCCTAGGGACCCCCTTACTATGCATACCAAGTATGAACGCTCTAGCATAAAAACTGCGGCCGCCTATAAAGAACAGACAGACAGACAGACAGACAGACAGACAATCGAAATTATTATATAGATGACGCGTTTTTTCCCCTTTCTCCGGCTATCATAAGACGATTTTATTTGGAGGGAATGATGGGAATCAGAAGGTTTATTGGCAAGTTGCTTATTTTACTGCACGAAGAGCCGTCTTATGCTGTGTAATATCGTCAATGTTAGCAGGAAAACACCTATCCTATGCTGTATGGGTTAAGCATACAAAGACATGCAGACATAAACTAACAAAGGATTACACCCACGCTAACAAATATACATAAAACTAAATTTCCTAAATTACTTCCACTAACACGTACACAAAAATATAGGTATTAGTTAACCACATTATTTTGTATCCACTCCATGATTTTATGTATGGAAAGAAATATATTATGATTGAATTAGGAGTAAAACAAAATCTATACGGTAGTTCATACAATCAATTGACCATTTTTACAAATTATTCTTGCAATTCAATAATACAATGATTACTACCATACATAAAATCAATAACATGCCTAGAGAACACGGACACAACAAGCACGCGCGCGCACACACACACACACACACACACACACACACACACACACACACACACACACACACACACACACACACACACACACACACACACAGTGAGGCCAATTTTGGTTTACATATATAATTAGAAATCTACCTTCTTCCTCCTTTCCTTGCTGTTTGTATTACATTTGTAAATCGTTTGTGTTGCTATGTCCGCGCGAAGAGAAGCACCTCTAGGTCTTACTCATGGTGGTGTTGTTCTTTTTCATCTTCTTGTTATGGCGACCCTCATTTAAACGCTAATTCTCGGATATTTCTGAACCAAATTTAAGGATTTTTCACATGCATTTGCTCTGATTTAGCTTCTAGGCCATGATGGAGCCCTTTTCTTAAAGTTTGTTCTGTGCGTTGTGCCATGTGTCTCGGATAGAGTCCGCTTGGACTTGTTCTTTTTATATTTTCCAATTTAAATATTAGGTTTTTCGTCAGACTTGTCTACTTTATTATAATCTTCTCCATATGTTAATTTTTATCTTGTCTACAGTATTGTTGTTATTGTACATTAGGAGGATTTTATGTTTTTCTTATATTTTATAATTTCTCGGTTACTATTTTATATGGATGTTTTTTGTTTTGTATTCCATTTGTATCTCATTAAGCTGATTTTCTTTGCGATTCTATCTGTCCTTTTCATTTGCAAATATTATTTTTTCCTTTCTCCATTTCGTGCTTGATTTTGTCTGCCGTTATTTCTTACTTTACTTTAAATTTTTAATTTCTGATACTTTGTTTATATTAGCCTGTATATCGTTTTTGTTTTGTTTTATATCCTTACTATATAATTGTTGTAACCAATATTTTTGTATTATAATTTATAATAGTTCCCTATTTGAATTGTTCCCTTCTCATTTCTTGTTTTATTGTGATTGGTTTTTCCAAATTAATTTATATTTTTTAATTTTGTATTCCCGACATCAGTGTAAATTTATTTGTATTTAGCGTTTTCATCTTCTTGATGCTTTCACTGAACCAACCTAGTTTTAACAGGTTGCTTGGAGCTTCAGTATTATTAGGGGTCGACATTGCAGCCGTCTCTGATGTTATGCGGTCTGAGAATAGTGAGATCAGTTGGGATGGTTACACATACTACTGGTCTGGTCGTGGAAATGGTCCTCGCCAAAAGGGGGTAGCTATTGCCATCTTTTCCGCCATGGATTCCGCAGTTGTTGGAGTTACACCTGTTGATGAGCGTATGCTGCTGGTGAGGATGAAGCACTCGGTGGGCTTCATTTCTCTTGTTGCAATGTATGCTCCTACCAAGATGAGTATTTTAGAAGAGAAAGAATTGTTCTATGCCAAGCTCGACTAGGTTGTTGAACAGTACTACCTATGGGACACACTTTGTCCTTGAGACTTCAATGAACTTACTGTCACAAAAAGAGCTGGCTACGAGGTATTTGTCGATTATTATTATTATTACTCCTGGCTCTGGTACCAGGAATATCAACAGTACTCTCTTCCTGAACTTCGCAAGGTCCAGGAATTTGAGTATAGCAGGAGCATGTTTGAATCTTCCAGAACTGCAGGGTCTTTAGGAGTGCTGAGTTCTTTGTTACCGACTACAGGCTTGTTGTTGCTAAAGTGAAGCTACGACTCAAACCCAGAAAAATCTCATTGTTATCTTCCAGGGTTTCATCTTGAGAGGCTCAAGGATGAGGAGTGTGCAAGAAAGTATGCAGTGGCAGTCTCAAACCAGTGTGAAGTGCTTGGCTCCCTGGAGGACCCTGTAGAATTGTGAGAAAACTTTAAAAATGGAACCCTGTTGTAAGCTGATGAGTGCACTGGAGTCAAACCGAGGACAAGGAGAGCTTCCTATCGGGTGAGACGCTGGACATAATAGAAGCGAGTTATGCTGCTAGATTGGAAGGAGATCTGGGTCAGCACAGGGCCCTGTCTTGCAGAGAGAGAATTGCTGAGGAGGTCAAGAAGCATTTCTTTGCAAATTACCTTCAGCCTGCTTACTGAGCAATGAAAAAAACACTGTTCAAAGCCTACCCCCTAGATTAGTTCAGTGCGGATGGCCAACTCTCATCGGGCATTGATGAAAGTAGAGGCTGCTGGGCTGAGTACTTTTAGCAGTTATAAATGGCCAGTGCCTCCAACAGACAGCTTTATCCAATAAACATCTAACCACTAGTGCCTGATCCGACAAATAGTAAAGACCCTCCCTCCCTTGCCGGTAAAGGAGGCTGTTGCTAAGCTGAAGGGTGGGAACGCTCCTGGTATTTGCAGCATTCCTGGAGAATCACTGAAAGCTGAGAGTGATTCTATGGCGTCTAGGACAACTGGCCGCATACCAACTCACCGTGGCAAACTGGCCGCAGACATAAGACATAAGATAAGTTGCCGTGGACAACTTGCCGCGATATGGAAAGTTTTTTATTATTGATAAAAATTTGTTTGCTAAAATAAGTGTGTTAACATTTGTTCATGAAGTACTTCAATGGAGTAAAATTATGATAGAAATGCAAAAATCTTTGAATAGTAAATATTTGATAAAATTGTCTTTGATAAAACAAGCGTGCTATGATTTCTTAATGAAGTATTTTTGTTTTAACCCGCTGAGTACCAGCTAAATATTTATAAATGTACCACCCAGGACCGGCTGATTCTGATTTATTTTTTCCAGAAACAATAGCGAATGGGTTAGGAATGAAGGAAAAACCACGAAAAACCGATCAAAAAGCTCAAAAAATTATCCTACAGAGCCCCCGAAAACGGGTTTTACAAGAGTAAAAAATTGAAGGCAATTTCCCCAAAACAAAATGTTTTTGCGCGCTCACGCGCACGCGGTTGGACTTTGAGAGTTTCCAACCATCGGCATGGGTGCGTGGGATACTTACACAGTTCCCATACAAATCTGAGCCCTCTAGGTGTCATAGGACCGGAGTAATTGGGACCGGAGTGACACTGACGCAGACGTTTGCGTCGCTGGGGTTTAGCGTTACATACATTGCCGACGCACTGTTTGCGTCGCTGGGGCTCAGTTGGTTAATAGCTATGGGCAATTCACCTAAGGTATTCAACAAAATTTCGACCGTGAAAGTTACTGACAATTGCTTTAACCCACAGAACCCCTGCGACGCACTGTTTGCGTCCAAAATGTTTGTAACGCTAAACCCCAGCGACGCATACGTATGCGTCAATGTTAATTACTCCAGTCCTATGGCACCTAGAGGGCTCAGATTTGTATGGGAACTGTGTAAGTATCCCAAACAACAATGCCGATGGTTGAAAACTTTCAAAGTCCAACCGCGTGCGCGTGAGCGCGCAAAAACCTGTTTTTGGGTGTTTTTGCCTACACATTTCCCCTCCTGTAAATCCGACTTTCGGGCGCACCGTAGGACCCCTTAATGACCTAGGGGATCTTTTTTTGTGGGTTTTCCTTCATTCCTAACCCATTCCTGGTGTTTTCTGGAAAAAAATTTTTTTTCAAAACCTGCTGGTCCTGGGTGGTACATTTATTATAAACTAGCTGGGGCTCAGTGGGTTAATACTTTCATCTGCTTGTCTCTATTTCTTGAACATGACAGGTGGGTTTTGCCCTGGGACCAGTTGCTCGTAATATAGATCTCTTCCTCGTTGAACTTTTTTCATGCCATCTATAAATTTTCAAACTGTAGGATGTTGCATTCCAAGTTCATATTTCTATCTTTGATGAGCAGCTTCTGCATGATTGTTTGTCCTGTCTTCATCATTCAAGCAACACTGATAGACATTCCATATTTCCTGTGCAAAAAGTGGAGGATGTCTGCCATTACACCTTCTGTTTCTTCTGCCAACATACTTGTCCTCAAACCAATAGTCTTATGAACCCAACCTGAGTCAGTCATCAAGAGATTCGTGTCTTATGAATCCAAACCCATTAGGGGTTATGCTAAGATGTGGCCTCGCGGCCAGTTGTCCCATTCCCGAGTCCATGGTCCTCGGGTTACATAAAGTCCTGAGTGCTGTATGGCAGACAAGTAACATTCCTCTTGACCGGAAAATGGATCTGGTCACTCTTATCTAGAAAGGAAATGGGGACCGATAGGACTACAATAACTACCGTGGTATTACACTGCTCAGTGTGCCAGGCAATGTCTTTGCCCATATTATTCTGATGCAAATCCAAGGCCACCTGCTAAATGAGCAGACTTGAATAATCTGCATTTACACCCAAGGTGTCGACAATTAATTGGATTCTGGCAATTGGATTCTGGAATCTGGATTCTGGCAATCTGAAATTGGGATTTCGCGGAACGCGGAATCGAGTTTGAAAATGGCCTGCTTACAGTTTATGTTGATTTCAAGAAGGCATTTGACTCAGTGCACCAAGAGATGCTCTGGAAGCTACTGTGGCTATGCAAGATCCCCACAGCGATTATTAATCTAGTATCTGGATTTTATACAAAAACAAAAAATGCTGTTGAGTTTGGTGGCGCAGCATCCTCCGTCTTCCCTGTGAATTCAGGTGTAATACAGGTGTGTGTTCAACAAGCTACACTTTTCAACACTTGTATGGACTAATTACTTGGCCAGACAGTTGGGCAAAGTCACTGTGGAGCAGACGTTGACAATTTCAAGATCAACAATATGATATTGCAAATGATGCAGTGATCCCAGCAGGAGACATTGGATGTTCTCAGATTGGCCCTCGAGGCATTACATGAGGAGTCGG
Source organism: Paralithodes platypus (assembly GCA_032716605.1). Lineage (NCBI taxonomy): Eukaryota > Metazoa > Arthropoda > Malacostraca > Decapoda > Lithodidae > Paralithodes > Paralithodes platypus. The sequence goes on from CM064580.1 coordinate 38,084,972, forward strand.
AGCCTATCTATCCATCTAACTATCTATCTATTGCCAGATGCCATGATCACCAAAGGGGTGGCTACAAATTAATTGACTCCAAGCAACTCTGTCCCATGTCACCCGATGCCCCTTCCAACCATCGCTGCTTTCTCTCTTATACCTCTCGATTCCATCCTTTCACTTCAATCTTGGTCTGTCTCTCACTCTCGTACACTCTCTTAGTGATTCTCTCACTTCCAATACGTTCAACATGGCCAAACCATCTCAAGGTGCTCCTTTTTACACTTTCCAGTAAGTATATAAGCCAGGATTCTAGAGCTATTGAACTGCTTACCTATCTGAGGTCAAGGAAAGAGAATAAAAAGTAAATAAATTGATTTACAAGACATTAGAACTTATTGTTGAACATGAGATATCAGGTTCTATTAGCGTGAACTCCTGAACTAGGGCCCTAGCAACTGGTCATACAGTCCCTAGAGCAGCCCTCGTCGGCCACCACAGGCTAGAGACACACGAAGATCCTGCTCGTACTGTTCTCCGTCAACTGCCGTGGATACAGCACCACGACCAACACATACACACAACACCCAGGACGCCTCTCTCGCCCGGCCCTTGATGAGGGTAGGGTCCAGTCTCCTATATGGAAAATTGGAAATGATAAGATTAGCATGGCTTCACAATAACACTTACGGTAACTATTCACAGACGACACGCAAAATCGTAAATAAGGCATTGATGGACTAAGTTAATTTGATAGAGATTATTAAGTAATCACTTTTCCAAGATCACAGTAAAAGCATTTATCACTATAAGGTTTGTTGAAGAGAGCACTTGAATTCTTACCGTAGCGTTTGGAGGATGAGAGTCTAGTGAGGAAAGGAACCCAAGGTCGACAATAAGAAGAGTTGCAATCAGTTCGACCCCGGATTCGAGAGCAAGTTAATAATTCATTAATAATGTTCGAAGCATAGTCGAACCCTATAAAGAATCTAACCATAAATCAATCCCATCTGTATATATACAGGAAGCTACAGAATGAAACTCTAGAATTAAATAAAGTATTATATACGAACACTCTGGGTTTCGAAGCTTACTTTATATATTGTTACTGGGGGTGACTTAGTCGAACACAATAAGTTCGAAACATATCTTCATCTGGATACATATAGTTAATAACATAATATACAACCGAACACACACTGTTCGAACCTTAATACAAAATTATTATGCATAGATAAAATATTAAATTATAGCCTATTCCCTCACACATATCCATATCACACTGCTCTCTTACTTCCTCATTCATCTTTCTATCCTTCCATGTAATTCCACATGCACCTCTCAAGTAACTAATTTCTCGTACCCCTCTCACTCTTGATTTATTTCTCTCCAATAACGTCCATGCTTCATTCGCATACGTCAATGTTGGGATTACCACACTATCATGCAATTACTTTTTTACTTCAATTCTGACCACCATATTCTTTGTCACTGTTTTTAGCATTTCTGAACTCTGTTTCCCTGTTGCACCCTCTCCTGCACTTCATCCTCAATACTCCCATCTTTATTCATCACTCTTTCCAAATACTTAAATGAGCTTACATTCTCCATAACGTGACCATTCTACCTCACCTCACACTCTTTGCTTGCACCCCTTTCAAAGACCATAACCCTACTCTTCCATAACCCTACTCTTCCCCACATTTACCTTCAGGTTAATTTTCTAACATATGGTTCAAAACATATTTGCCAGACCCTGTAACTCCCACTCAATATCACTCATCAGAACTGAATCGTCAGCAAACAGTAGTACTGCCAACTTTAACTCATTTCCTTCCCTTACCAGGGGTACACCAACATCCACTGCTCTTCCTTGAATTTCTTTCATGACTACATCGATATAAATTTTGAACAATCATGGGAACATCACATACCCAACATTCAGATTAAAGAACTCACTCTGTTCATTCTCCATATGCACTGCCGCCTTTGCACCGTCATACATGCCCTTCACCGCTTTCAGCAACTTACCGGTACTTTCCAGACTTTCTCTATCAACTCTGTCATACACTTTTACCAAGGCCATAAATGCAGCATGCAACATTTTGTCCCTTCTCCAAATATATCTCAACACATTTCAAGGAAAAAATCTAGTCTACATACGATCTTCCCTTCCTAAACCCTCACTTGCCTTTTTCTCCATTCTCACTTTCACTCTCTCAATCAATAAGCTGCTGTACAATGTCATCTTCACTACTATGCTTGAGACATATCCCCCTGTAATTGCCACACACTCCTCTCTCCCTTTTACCCATATATAGGGGGACTTTTATGCCAGTCTGCAGGCACGTTTCCCTTCTCCCATGCTAGTTTACACATTTTCCATACCCATTCAATCACTATCTTACCACCATACTTCAGCATCTCCCCACACACTCCATCTATTCATGATGCTTTCCTAATCTTCACCGCTTTGAAGGCCTCACACAATTCTGACTGCCTGATCGCCACCTCATCCTCCACTACTTCTCTTTTTCCTCTCTGATACCCTATCCAACTATGTTTGCCGGCGTTTCATTCCTTACATTCAACAATTCATTGAAATGCTCATTCCATCTCTCGACTCTCTTTTGCTTCTCTGCTAACACTCGCCCATTCTTATCTTTCATTTCCTTACTACTTATCTTGCCACCCTCCCTAAATTTCTTGAAATCTTTCCAGAACAATTTCTTCCACTCCTTCCACTTTACTCATAAATTCCTTCCAAATTTCTCATCTACTCTTCTCTTCTCTTGAAGAGAAAACCCACTGGGTTTAAAGGTTTCTCGGATTAAGACCAAAGTACATGTATTTGGTTACTTATTGGATGATGCAGTGCAATCTGTTCATACATGTAGTGAGGACTTAGAGATCTTGGATAAATTTACTCATCTTGGTAGCGTGATCCATAAAAGTGATGAGTCGGGCTATGATGTCAATCATCGCCTTGGAATAGCATATAGGGTTATGGACTCGCTTAACAAAAGTATATGGCGTTGTCGATACCTGGGCAGAAGGACAAAGCTGTGAATCATCATGACACTTTCATGACACTGGTGCTCCCTGTCTTACTAAATGGATGTGAGACAAGGACACTTAACAGTGAGTTGAAGAGACGCATCAACTCCTTTGGTATTTAATGTTTTCGCAGGATCATGGGCTATCGCTGGCATGACTACATCTCAAATCAGCGATTACTCTGTGAAACTGATAAAAGATATATTAGTTGCATAGACTGTGAACGGAAAGTTTGGATATTTGGGCATGTGGTTCGCCTCCCTAAAATTGATCCTGCTCACCAGGTCTCTACAGAGGCCAACCCTGAGAGGAGGAGGCCTACGGGAAGATCACGGAACTCATGGCTGAGGCAAGTTGTCCAGTCTTGTGATAGGATACTTTGATATGGGCCAGTTATTTGATTGGAGTCTCGCCCAGTGGGTCCCTCGGAGTAGAGTCTGAGGGTGAGTGTGGCTATGCACTGTCATGGCACACGCCCACATTGATTGATAGATATATTATTATTATTATTATTATTATTTTATTATTATTATTATTAGGGGTTCGATTCCTACGGGGAACCCCTATTGTAATCATTAAACCCAGTTATTCATCCAAATTCTTCTTACACGCCGGTTTTGACGCAATAACTTCAGAACCGCTTTTTGGATCGGGATCAAACTTTCACAAGAGGTGCGTTTTTGTATTGGGCAACTTTTGATATGCTAAACATCCGGTATAGCGGCCAAACAGGTTCGTGGCAGCCGATTTCCCGAAAAACTTGATGCCTAAATACCGTCTCTCCCACTCATAGGAAACGATTGGGCTTTGGCATATGGACTCCCCTACTAATGCTCCGCAAATGTAATAGAGAAGGTTTTGCTTTTGCACGTGGGTTTTTTTCCGGCAATCTTGAAGAAACCTCGAATTCCACATCTTGAAAACTGCGCCGATGATCAAAGCCATGCTTGCGTAGTTGGGTGAGGCTTGCGATTCCGAACGTTTTGATACCAAAAGAATATAAATGGGTGGAATAGTTTGGCCGCAGCATTGAAAACTGTCTATTCTTAAATGACTTTAAAACCGTATTCGCTACCCACACAAAGTTTACCGTCTACAGTCTATAGGTTTCCACGCATCCCCCAGTTTTGCTTAATAACATAGTCGATTTATTATTCAGATCTATTATTTTGTTTTTATTTAACTCTCAAAACAGTTAAGAGTCCCTACGAATTCCACCAATTATTTAGCCAACCTACCTATACATACCTACCCTACCAAATATTAATGATAATTCAAATTAATTTTTGGTGAATAGCAGAGTATTGGCTAAGGTTTTTAACAATTCCTCCCTTTGCCAAATGCTTTGTTTAATAACAATGATATGGACCTTCAGAGTTTGACAATTGCCCGTGTGACAGCCTTCACCAAGGTGTAAAAGAGGAGAGCCCACTCAACGTAATAAATCTGTTCTACAGCGACGGTGGCGCCTCTAGAGGCCAATAGGTGATAACATGTTGATCAAGCCATTTGTTTCCCTCTTGATATTGTTTATACAAACTAAGATGATACTCTGATGAAGACCACTTGCATGTATATAGTGTGTGAATGTACGAACAATGAAGAATTCTGAAGAATAAAACGCCTCCTCCCCATTCAGTTAATGCCTGGCAGATTTTGTTTATACCTATGAGCCGCTTGGCGGCGCTGGGTGTCGGGGAAATACACCTAAGCCTATTGAAGAGGACAATCCTACGGGGAACCCCTAATGTAAATATTAAACCCGGTTATTCATCCAAATTCTTCTTACACGCCGGTTTTGACGCAATAACTCCAGAACCGCTTTTTGGATCGGGATGAAACTTTCACAAGAGGTGCGTTTTTGTATTGGGCAACTTTTGATATGTTAAACATCCGGCATGGCGGCCAAACAGGTTCGTGGCAGCCAATTTCCCGAAAAACTTGACGCCTAAATACCTTCTCTCCCACTCATAGGAAACGATTGGGCTTTGGCATATGGACTCCCCTACTAATGCTCCGCAAATGTTATAGAGAAGGTTTTGCTTTTGCACGTGGGTTTTTTTCCGGCAATCTTGAAGAAACCTCAAATTCCACTTAAAATTCCACATCTTGAAAACTGCGCCGATGATCAAAGCCATGCTTGCGTAGTTGGGCGAGGCTTTCGATTCCGAACGTTTTGATACCAAAAGAATATAAATGGGTGGAATAGTTTGGCCGCAGCATTGAAAACTGTCTATTCTTAAATTACTTTAAAACCGTATTCGCTACCCACACAAAGTTTACCGTCTACAGTCTATAGGCTTCCACGCATCCCCCAGTTTTGCTTAATAACATAGGCGATTTATTATTCAGATCTATTATTTTTTTTTGTATTTAACTCTCTCAAAACAGTTTAGTCCCTACGAATTCCACCAATTATTTAGCCAACCTACCTATACATACCTACCCTACCAAATAATAATGATAATTCAAATTTATTTTTGGTGAATAGCAGAGTATTGGCTAAGGTTTTTAACAATTCCTCCCTTTGCCAAATGCTTTGTTTAATAACAATGATATGGACCTTCAGAGTTTGACAATTGCCCGTGTGACAGCCTTCACCAAGGTGTAAAAGAGGAGAGCCCACTCAACGTAATAAATCTGTTCTACAGCGACGGTGGCGCCTCTAGAAGCCAATAGGTGATAACATGTTGATCAAGCCATTTGTTTCCCTCTTGATATTGTTTATACAAACTAAGATGATACTCTGATGAAGACCACTTGCATGTATATAGTGTGTGAATGTACGAACAATAAGGAATTCTGAAGAATAAAACGCCTCCTCCCCATTCAGTTAATGCCTGGCAGATTTTGTTTATACCTATGAGCCGCTTTGCGGTGCTGGGTGTCGGGGAACTACACCTAAGCCTATTGAAGAGGACAATCCTTTCCTAATGCTCCTTTCCTTGCCTTGACCCTGCTATTACGAACTTTATGCGGACATAAACCTTATCTGCCCATAATAATTATGATTTAGGCTTTCAATCGTACTCCATCCTACACATAACTCACTGCCATAACTTAATATAACTAGTTTGGACAAGTGTAGCTCAAATATAGACTATATAACAAGAAGTCTGGGTTGGAGTCCCTTTGCGTGTGTAGTTAGCGAGAGAGGGAGTGACTGTATCGCTAGATTCCTTTCTCAAAAGCCGCTAGAGTATCCTCTCGATATTGAATAAATGCAAACCATCTCTAGAATGATGCCACAACTCTGGAATGTTTTTTGTGTGTTTTTTTTTTGCATGTTTTACAATGTATAATGGTTCTAGATATTTATAGACTATCCCTGGGAGTTATGGGAAAATGGTAGCTAAATTGAAGTATGTAGCGTTTTAAGATGTAGCGTTAAAGTAGCTATTGGCAACACTGACTTACATATTTATCGCTTTCGTGTCTTTGAATATTTCGTATATACTTCACTATTGGATGTAATCATACACATACAGCTTATCTTATTAAACTCAGAGATTCCTCATTCGAAGTATATCCAAATATGATGTATGTATTTGAGCTTTGTGATACAAACTTCTATATATTTTATGAAAATACGTAATTGAACCTGCGCTGCTTTGTTTGTTTACCAGCTCGGGCCAAGACAAGACTACCTCACCTCTTCGCAAACCCCTTCGAGATATAAGCCATTTTTGTCTTGCATTCTTATTGTGTATTACAAAGCAATGCGGTAAACCTGACTCTTTGGACCAACAGCGATTTCAGTAAGTTTTATTTATTTTTTTGTAATTTTTCCTTCAGATATAGGCTAGGCCTAGGCCTAGTGTTGTTTTATACTGAAGAGGAGCTGAAATGAGTATTTACCCATTATCCAACAATCTAAAAACACGCCCCCCACTAGTGGGGAGGGCTATGAAGTTTAGGTAAAATGAGGGTTTAAAAGTGTAATAATAGGCCTAGGCCTATAGCGTTTTGTATCAAAACTTGGCTCGGGTTTTCCCAAATTGCAAATCCATAAAACCCAAGTTTGTGAATACCCGAGCCAACTTTTGACGAAAGCTGGCTCGGATTTCACGGGGTGGAGTGGGTACCGGTAGCCTAATATCTCCTGTTATAATTTAAATAGTCAACTTTGGGAAGACATTAGCCTAACCCAACAACCTTACCTAACCTATCCTAGTATTATGGGTGGGGGCTGCTGCCCCCACACCCCCGCTGATTGGGTTAGATTTTTTTTTTTTTTTTTTTTTTTTTAAATGTTGTAGGCTAGGCCTAGGCTATTAGCCTAACCTAACAACCTTACCTAACCTAACCTAGTATATGGGTGGGGGCTGCCGCCCCCACGCCCCCGCTGGTTGGGTTAGGCTACTTTTTTTAGGCCTATTAGCTAGCCTATTAGCCTAACTTAACCTAACCTAACCTAGTATAGGTTGGGTACTTGCTGAAAAACTTATTGTTTTACAGTATATTGGCCTATGTATTTTAGCGTTTTTTTTTTTTTTTCCTCCCTTATAATACATTTCAGCTCTTAACCCGGGAGCTGCGGGTAGACTCTTAAGAGTTCCCCCGGCGCACTGCGGGTAGACTCTTAAGAGCAGAGACTTTGAACACGTACCAAAACCGCGCGTTTATAGCCAGGCGGCTGAAAATTGGTGTGGGTATTGTACTACATGTCAACTCTCGATACCACCCCGCCAAACGCTCGCCCCGCACTCGTGCAAGCACCACCGCGCCAGTAACCACGCACTAGTCATGGAGCCTACACGTCCCTCACGCTCGCTCCCTGATGACACAACCAGCCCTCCTTCTGGTGGTGTTAGCCGCCGTGGAAGGCAGAGGGTGGCTGCCAAAGACCCTAGCTACCAGTACGACACGCCCTACAGCTCAGAGGACGAATCACCAGCACCAAAAGCACGTAAAACACGTGCAAGCAGGGCAATGGCACAGAGGTCATTGGTCTTTCGGGACACTGCCACCACGACCCAGGCCACTGCAACAACCACTACCACCACCACTGCCACCACTGCCACCCCTGCCACCCCTGCCACCGGTACCAGCGACGCAGGAGGCCGCCCTAGGGCTGCATTACCTGCGGGGGCAGGAAAAAATTAAAGGCACGGGCGTAGGGAAGAGAACCCGTACGCCAGCCACAGTGCCCCTACCACCACCACCACCACCAGCCGCCCCTGGCCCAGCTGCCCCTGCTGCCCCTGCCGCCCCTGCCGCCCCTGCCGCCCCTGCTGCCCCTGCCGCCCCTGCCGCCCCTGCCCAAGGAACAGGGAAGGGGAAGGGGAAAGGGAGAGGGAAAGCGACTGGGAAAGCGACTGCTGGCCCTGGTGTCCCTGCCGCCCCTGCCGCCCCTGCTGCCCCTGCCGCCCCTGCCGCCCCTGCCCAAGGAACAGGGAAGGGGAAGGGGAAAGGGAGAGGGAAAGCGACTGGGAAAGCGACTGCTGGCCCTGGTGTCCCTGCCGGCCCTGCTGCCCCTGCCGCCCCTGCCGCCCCTGCTGCCCCTGCCGCCCTGCCGCCCCTGCCCAAGGAACAGAGAGAAGGGCGACAGGCACCACCATCATCTTGCCATCAAGGCCACGCACCACTGCTGCCCCTGCCGCCGCCGCCCCTGCCGCCGCCGCCGCCCCTGCCGCCGCCCCTGCCACCACCTCTGCCGCCGCCCCTGCCACCACCTCTGCTGTCCCTGTCCATAAGACTCCCGCACGTGCCAAAGTGACCCGGAAAAATCTTACACCATCTAAGTATGCCGCCCTGCTGTTTGATGGTGATTCGCAGGACATTGGCAGCCCGGGTTTCGACGACGAAGCCCTAGCACGGGACCAAGGGTGGGGGGATTTGGGAGTGGACAGTGGGAGTGAGTCCGACGTCGGTGACGAAAACGAGGAAGGGCATCGTCTGTCGAGTGAAGATGAGGGTAATGATGATGAAGTGCTGTATCGCGACCATGGAAGCGATATTTCAGACGCAGAAGAAGACGCAGACGACATTCCGATCCCTGGCATGCCTTCGTTCGATTGGTCTGACGGGGTCAATTTTGTACCTGACGTGCCCCAGTTCAATCCTGGGACGTCAGGAACAACTGACAACTGGCCCTGTGATGATCAAGCGAACGAAAGCGACTTCTTCCTCGCTTTTTTCGACATGGAGGTAATGACGTACATCGTTGCCCAAACAAACGCCTACTACAGGTGGGTGTTTGGCAGATTGGACGTCCTTTCTCCAAAAGCGAGAATACGAGGCTGGGTGGATACGACTGTGGCAGAATTTCTGACGTTCTTTGCCTTGTTGTTCCTCATGCCTCTGATCAAGAAGCATGTGTTGCAACACTACTGGAAGCACGACCCTCTCATCGCCACCCCAACTTTCAATAAGTTCATGACTCGTGACAGATTTTTGTTGCTGCTAAGATTTATGCACTTTGCAGACAACGAAAATCCTAACAGGATTGACAGGATATGGAAAGTTCGGGATGTGTTCACCATGTTGTTGGAGAGGTATAGGAAATACTTTTACCCCTTCCTCAATTTGGTGATTGATGAGTCGCTCGTGCTCTTCAAAGGACGTCTTGTTTTCAAGCAGTATATCCCCTTGAAGAGGCATAGGTTCGGAATCAAGCTCTTCGTGTTGTGCGACTGTGAAACTGGAATAGTGCTTGACATGATCGTGTATACAGGCACTGACATTGACATACCGAAAGCCGCTGCCAATGACCCCATGGGCATGTCAGGTGCCATCGTCAGGAAAATGTTGGCACCTTACCTGGGCAAAGGCCACATCATCTACACTGACAACTGGTATACTTCTCCTGCTCTCTGCCAGTTTCTTTATGACAACCAAACGGGGTCATGTGGGACTGTCAGAAAGACAAGAAAGTTTATGCCAAAGTTCACAGGTGATGTCATTCCTCTCACAGATGCCTCCTCCAGTGACACACCTTCAGAAGACGACCTGGCCAAGGAACACCGCGAGAGGCATGTGCGAAGAAGGCGACGAAAGGGGCAGAAATACAAGCAGCTCGAGAAGTGTGGGAAACTGATAGCCCTGAAGTGGAAGGATAAGCGAGACGTCCACCTGCTTTCCACCGTCCACACAGGTGCCCAGGTGGATTCTGGCAAAATCCACTACCGAACCAGGAAGACAATCTACAAGCCCGACATGGTAGTGGACTACACCAAAAACATGCGCCTGGTGGACAAGTCTGACTGTCAGCTGTCAGGTGTTGAGTGTCTGAGGAAGACTGTGAAGTGGTATCACAAGCTCTTCCTCCACCTAGTTGACATAACGATGCTGAACGCCTACAACTTGTGGTTGGTGAAGAAGGATATGGCCCCAAACCAGAAGCTGAAATTCCGGGAGTTCGGGTACAACGTCTCCTACCAACTCCTGGAGAAGTATGCCACCACCACTCACAGACGTACGGCATGGCGTGGGGATCACGTTCCTGACCGCATCCAGCTGGGTGTCGAAAGACACTACACAACCAACACCGAGCTGATTGGCACTCGTCACAGGCAGGTGCAGTGCACCGTCTGCAGCTCCAGTGTGAGGAAACCCCATGTGACCAAAAGAGTCACCTCAATGTGCGCCGAGTGCAAAGTTGCACTCTGCCTGGGTGACTGCTTCAGGGACTACCACACCTTCAAGAACTACTGAGTGTCGGCCCTGCCCTGCCCTGCCCTGCCCTGGACTCGCCCCGTGCCCTGCCCTGGACTCGCCTCCTGCCCTGCCCTGCCCTGCCCTGGACTCGCGCCCTACCTTACCTGACCTGACCTAATTGATCACGCTACCTCATAATGTAACATATATATTATATAATGTATAAGTTCCAAAGATGTCCCTGTGATATAGCTTTTACATTATATAATTGTATGTTTCATTATTTAGTTTATAAGTTTCAAAGATTTACATGTAATATGCCTTATTTTTTTAGTATATCAATATATATGTTTGTTATTAGCCTAAGTAATGTGTATATAATTATTTTCTTACCTCAAATGAATTGTACAAAAATAAATATGTTTCAATAAATCATGTCAAACCTACTATGATAATAAAATAAAAAAAGAAAAAAAGAAAAAAAGAAAACAAGGTCATGTCATTGTATTCTTACAATATGATATATTCTATGAATATTTCATATTGTTTGAATACAATGGCATGATCTTGTAAAAAAAAAAAATTTATAAAAATTTTTCTAGACAATATAAAACCTTCCCCATAACCCCCTCCTGGATTCGATCCCACTACCTACGACACTTTGAGTTTTCCAGTCCGCGACCTTACCAACCATGCCACAGGAGCTCATACCAAATATCACTCAAAACTTCGTGTGTACAATCGAAATGACAATATACAAAAAAAAAATGAATTATCCCACCAATTTACGTTTGTAAATTGATGGGATTATCAATTATATCATGCCAAGGTTTATAATAGTTTGTCTCTGTCAAGAATTAGTAATTATATAACTTTATTCTGTCAAAAATTGCCCAAACACTCAGCAAAATTGCCCCTCTCAGTGTGACTCCACTCATTTTCACACGGTCAGGCGGTCACGAGGTGACCCTTGCCGCTCCTTGATTCTCCAGCTACAGCAGCTCTGTCTGGGAACAAAATTGGTATAAATACAATAATGGATAAAATACTCTTCACAAATACATTTGTATTGTATAATATTGTAAATAAAAATGACTAATAACTGTGTGGGTGTCGAAAATTGCTCAACCAGCTTTCTTATGTCTCGCCTACGCGCGTATATTGGATTATACATAGTCATGACTGTCATACAAATAATTGCAGTAGGTCTCGAATATACATTTAGATTGCATATTACTTCGAAATAAATAAGTAAACGTTTCTCTGGTGGCAATCTACCCTTTCGCAGGTGTAAGGAGACACCAGTCTATATTTAGCCCTCTATCACAACAGGCAATCTGCCTGTGTTGACTCAGCACCGTCGCTGGTGGTCTATAAATATAGTACTTTATTTACAGTCAATGGCCTACATGTTTCTGTGGTACTTCACATGTGTCTAAAATGCAATGTCTGCTTGCATAAAAATGCAATTCTGAAGTCCATTTAGATGTACGACATACGCATGTCTCAGTTTCTCTCTCTCTCTCTCTCTCTCTCTCTCTCTCTCTCTCTCTCTCTCTCTCCTTTCCTGACTCATGTTATTGTAGACCTGTTGATGGCAACGAACACCAGCCATCTGGTAGACATAAGGGTCAAAATACCAAACATCAATACGCCTGGGGCGCCTCCACAATTATCACTAAGCTGGTTATCTATCTAGAGATCTGCCTGACTTCCATCTCTCCACGACTCACTCACTCACTGCACCCCTGCATGCCTCCCTCCCACCCACCCACCCACCCCCAACCCCCCCTTTCAGGCTTCCGTCTGCTAGAAACACATTCACAATTTGCGTAAATAAAATATCGCATCAATTGGGCTATATGCGGTATATTCCTTGTTATATGGGACGCCTACATATGTACACGTCTTTATTATAGCATGAGAGTGCTCTAAATACAAGATTGACGTGATATTTATGGCGTAACACACCCTCTCCCCCTTTCATTCCCACCACAACTCACTCACACCTTGGTTCACGCATAGAAACTCATTGATAATGTGCGTAAATATCGCATGAATTGGTTTATATGCGGTATATATTTTGATATATGGCACGTATACATACGTACAAGTCTGTATTATAGCGTGACAGTGCTCTACGTACAAGATATACGTGATATGTATGGCGTAAACCACACTCTCAGCTCATAAATTGCCGCCAAACCTCCAACACATCTTCATTCCCGCCTAAATATTCTCTTATAATTCCCTTATATATTGCAATTTTTGGTCACTATGAGGCATATTCATTGTTATATGGGTGCCCTACACACGTATACATACTCTAAATAGCCTAAAAGGGCTCGAAAAAGGAGATATTACGTGATAATACGCGGTAACCCACCCCCTCCTCCCTCTCCTTCTATCCCCTGCGCGCGTAAATATTCGGCAGGGAAATCTCGCCGCTCGATGACAATCTAGCCGCGCGGTGCCATTCGCTCCACATTTTTCAACTACGGACCGTTCCCCTACCCCCCCCCAGACATTTTTTGGGGGGTCAAATATATATGGGCCGATGCACGCAAACATTCCCTACACGATGATGTACTTTTTATCGAAATTGGCAATAGGTCCCAAAATCATCATAGGTGCGCACAGTCTTACCCTGTAGAAAACCCCCTGTGCGCCGCGGAGAGGTTAACACCTTATTAGCGGCCTAGGCGGTTTATTTATATGTACCGCCCAGCGGGTTTTTTTTAGCCAAAATAGGGCTGTTTACGTGATCATTTTCATGCCTAAATAAGACCCAGAACGTAAAACAAGTATCTATCCCTGAAAGGGCATAAACAGAGCTTTCGAATGACACCATAACGATCCTTTTATGATGGCTAGTTTTCTTGCAATAACCGTGCAACGCGAGTGCAAAAAGCATGTAATTAGGCACTTTCCCCATACAATTCCGTATATAGCGAGTGAGAGAGGGAGGGAGGAGTGATTCGTGTCAGTAGGTTCGCCGCGGTGGTCTGGAGCAGTCATACGCTCGCTACTCTCCTGCCACCACTTGTCTCTCTCTCTCAGCAACATTACGTGCTGAAATTGCCACACGACCTATGTCGAGCGCCGCCACATAGTCCAGCTTTATTTAACTCGACTTATGTTGTGCGCCGACAGTTAAGGGTTAATGACATATATAGCAATGATGAATATCCTCTACCGGACCTAGGCCTATTAGGCTTAAAAAGATCGATCGGTCCAAAACATCAGTATAACCAGCAATGCCTATTTGTGTCGTTATCAACACCATTAGATTATTAGTATCCAATTGAGTAATATACCGCCCAGACGCAGTGTGCCAAAATTCGCCCATTTTCTTCGTGATCCCGAACCTAACATCTAAAAAAATATTGATCCTGAAATTGGCTGTGACTGTCCCGGGAGCCCGCTAAACCTGCCATTCTATTTCTACATTAAACTCATCAAACGATAGTTGTTTTGCTCTACACTGTACTCTACATTGGCTATGATCTTAGAACTATTATATATCACCTGTATTGAAGTCCAAATGCAGCTCCTAATGTAAATATAAACGGATAAATCCAGAGCCATGTGAGCTATTTGTTTACACCGTGAAAACACAACTTGTTCGGTTCGGATGAGGTGACTGACTTTAGCACCAATGTACCCTTACACTCCGATGTTATATCGCGCCGAAGGCTGAGTCAAGAGACTCAAGACGAACACAACTAATTTTATTGGCACTCGAATGCTCAATAATATGTAGATTAAAGGATAATAATAGATATTTATCTAAAACTATGTATATATTAACTAAACTACTCTATGTGTTTAATATATTGACTGAAATGAATAATGTAAAATATTAATTTAAACTTGAATGTTAGTTTTCTGACGAAAAATGATCCTAGTATACCCACCGCCAAAATACGCGGTGTTCCATCGTGTGGATCAATTTTAAGGGGCTTCTAATTTCTCAAAAATAGTGAATGAATATCAATTTTATGTGTTTGACAAAAGGCGCAAGACCTTGAGGCATAAGGTAAGCTATAAATTAGTGCGTTTTATGATGAATTACTGGTTTTTCAAGCGTGTATACAGTATATATGATAGGATCAATCGAAACAACGAAAGGATATTAGTCTATGATTTACGTTGAGGGTGATCCATGATGACGTCAAATTAGCTTGCCGCCAATTAACTGTGAAACACTTGGAAATGTGTTTAGCCATTATTTAGTGATAGTTTAATGGAAAATAAGACTGATTAAGGGGTTGGACTACAAATCTGACGTCTTCTGAATTGTAAGTGCCCTGTAAATATGAAATTGTGCATGTTAATCATAGGAAACTCCTTATAATTATGGTCAAAGATCAAGGTCCATCCAATCCAAGATTCCATCCCCGTTCCCCGACCCCAGGGGCCCAGGCCCTCACCTCAGCCCCAAGCGGCAAGCCCCCAAGGCCCCAGCCGGGCCAGCCAGCCCCCAGGCAAGCCTACTAGGAACTAGTCTAGCCAGTAGCCACTCCACTCAGTGCCACTGACCCTCTGGTCTGGGCCACTGGCACTGGCACTGCCACTGTAGCTGCAGCAGTGGCCAAGGGCCAGTGTACTACATGTAGCGGCTGTCTGTAGCCTAGTACAGTGCGATGCAGCGTGACGGCCGGGCCGGCCCGCAGTCCCGCACCACAAATTCCACAATTATCAATAGGCCTAGCCTAGGCTAGGCTAGGTGTAAAAATATATTTTTGACTTTTTGTTTTTTGGTACTAAATTGGTAGGCCTAGGACTATGCTATTTTTTTTTTTTTCCTATGTGAATGAGGGAGACAAAAAGTACTAAATTGGTAGCCACAGTCCGAAGAATACTTTTGCAGTCTTACCGTTTCTGTTTTTCAAGGTACGGTAGGCTATAGGCTATATTACTGGTATCTTATTTTATTGTACAGGTAGTTTATATTATGAGTGGAGGATTTGCAATAACTTACCCTAACCAAAGTCCAAACTTAGTGTCCAAAGTAGGATCTGCACCCTGCCGCTATGTTCTTATTTTGTATACCAGTAACTTTTTAGCCAGATTACCGGTACAATTTAATAAGTGTACAGGCTAGGCCTACTGCCAACAGTGCATTTATAGATTTCCCGGCCATGACTTGGGTATCACTAGAGAATCTTTCCGCAGCCTTACGTACAATTATTTGTTTTTATTTCTTCAAGGAATATAATACAGTAGTTTATTGTTCAATTGTTTATCATGTTATGAGTAGATAATTTGCATTACCTTACCCTAACCTAACTTTACTTAGTCTTAGTGTCCAAAGTGGGGGCTGCCACTATCCCCACAGTCCACACACCCACTAACTAACCTATATAATTGGTATGTCTTGTCATTAAGTACTATTAGCTGACTTCACGGGGGTAACGGAGTCTTGATTGAATATTTTCGGAATTAGCCTAGCAGAATCTTGGGTCTTTTAAAGTTGTGAAAATTAAAGTAAGTTTCTATGTTCCTACTGATTGTACTTAACCCGAGATGGGAATAGCCTACCCAGGTATTTTTTACTCGGCCCAGGGATAATAATAGACAAACAAATGTTCTAATCAAAGTTTATTCTTGAAACTTGGTACCGGTATGTATTTTAACCAGTACTCTATAGTAACTCATGTATCATATGAAAGGATATAAATTAAGTATGTAATAGTTCTTGGAATGCAACAACAAATATACATGAAATCTTTATTGGACAAAAGTTACAAAACTAAAACAGGGACTGCTAAGAATAATTTAAAAACCTGTTTTCAATGCCTATATTAGTGGACCTGAAGTGAATCCCTTTGAGACTGAAGTACAGGCAGCCAGCTCCCCTAGTATCCTGATTAAACACCAGCAAACATACATAATATCCCTTTTACTTACAATATTATTAATTACTTTTAATAAATGTTGAGCATGTATTGTGTGTATATAATGGTATATTTACCTTCACATCTCAAAATTTCTCCGGCGGCAGGGGGCTACGCTCTCCGGACCCCCTGTTATATGTAGCGGGGGGCTGCGCCCCCCACGGACGCAACGCAAAGTTGATCCTTGTAAGCTTAGAAAAATGATCCAGAACTGGATATTTCCAGTTTTGGCACCCTGCCCAGACATCACGATCGCCATTCTACCCACAAAATATGCTGTGTCGCTAGGCTATTATTCTTATATTACTACCCTCTGTTCTGTTTCAGGGAAGCACTTACACTAACTCTAATGTATTTTTTAGCAATTTCGGCATTGCATTTTTGCTTGAGTAACATGGTTATCCCATAGTTTTACTTAAATTTCGTAGTAGGCCTATGTGTGATGCCAATTAGCCTATGCCAGATCCAAGTCTTTAGACATTGGCTAGTTTATACCTTTCATTAAGTCTGCAGTTAAGCACAAACTTATTTAACAATGGAAAATAATGTATGAGGAGGGCTGGGAATTAGTATTTTGTGAAATAACTTAAATTAGGTTATACTAAACTTCATTAGGTTATTAGGCCTATGAGAAAACAGGCCTAGGCCTAGCTTAATTTTATTTCACTGCTCAACATATTTGTTTTTGTTTTTGCTGTTGAGCTCTGCATATATTCAGGTAGGCTTGGGTTTTAGTAAAATTGCAGTAGGCTAGGCTACATATTTTTACTTCTATTGGAAAGCACAGGCCTAGACATGCTAAAGAATTTAGCCTAGCCTACCACAATTTAGCCTAGACTGAAAAAATAAAAATAAATAGGCTAACTGTACGCTCGCAGTATTGGAGGGAGGAAATCTGTCCAGGAATAGCCTAGATGTGGAAATTTACAGCCAATTTGCTCTAGCCCTTTTTGAGATACAGAGGTTAGAGGTCGTTGGATAGGCCTACAATATGTTAAGGGGGTCAATCACCCCCATGACATATGATATTGTCATCATCATATATATTGCCAGCAGGGGGCAAATAGCCTAGGCCTAGCCTAACTAAAAGAAAAATCGCCGTCAAAATAGACGCGAACTTATATTAACTACGGCGATCGACCATCACCCGCACCGGCCGTCCCCCGGTTATTGTTGAGGTCCTGAGGAACCGTATGACTTCGACGAGCTCTTCCCTCCGCAGTCTCCGCATCCCATGGATCGTCGTACGGTACCCGCCTCGTCCCGTCACTGAGCATGTGGATGGGCGTACCTTTCTGGCTTCAAAGATGGATTCCTTCCGACAGCTCCTACTGGATTGTCTGGGGTTGGTTGATAAGGGCAGTAGGCCACCTCGCTTCAAGACATTGCTCTGGCCCTAGTACCGCGGTTTATAGGTCTCTGGTTCGCCACCTGATGACCTGCTATTGGGTTGTTGCCTTTACAGTTTTACGGTTCTACGAATGACCTAGAGTGAAAGTGCTACGGTGGTGAATTTTAACCTTAACTATAAACTAAATTAATTGTGACATAGGATCTCCGCGACTACGGTAGGGCCGGAGCGGGCGAGTATTCGCCTGAGGTTGCCCTTAATTAACCCCCAAGACAAGATAATACAAAATTCTAGTGCTAGTTTTACTCAGATTTTGTGAGTTTTAATTTAGCCTAGCCTAGGCCTAAGTGTTCAGAAAATTTGCAAAATGCACCTCATACTAGCCTACCCATAGCCTAATAGGTCTAGTGATTCTTTTTCGGCAGACCTCCCACAAATGTTCATATAGCCTAGGCCTAGGCTAGCCTAAGTTCTGGAATGCATGTTGGAATAGCCTTCTTATAAACTGTAGGCTAGGCTACTTCCTTTTAATTTAAGTTTGATTCTTTGGAAAAATCTATTAGGCCTAGACCAGGGCAGAAAAGTAACATTTAAAATGACATGTAAAAAGTCACCCATAAACGGCGGGCCGCTATGTTATTGTAATTTGGGAGCTTATTTCGTCTGTTGATCGACTTTCTCCTTAATTGGGTCCCCTATGAATTAGCACAGATGATGATGACATACCGTGCATCATAATACGTGACGGGCCGACGTGGGGGGGCAGTGCCGCAGAGACCCCCTCAACATATTTTGTGTCCCACAGTAACTTTTATTGGGATGGATGTAGTTACCGGGTGTACGGTCGTCATGTTTACATAGGGCGATCGCCGCGGTTAACTTCGCGTCTATTTTGACGGCGATTTTTTTCGGTTATTTGCCCCCTGCTGGCAATATATGTGATGATGACAATATGTCATTCTTACAGTTTCTTACAGTAGATCCTCTGGAAAAAGGCAAAGTATGCCTGTGTATCCAGCTCAGTACCAGTACTTGCACTGCTGCGGTCGTTCACGGTGTTGGCGGCGGCGGTAGCAGACGCAACATTTTTACTATTCTGTATTTTTGTTTTATAATCAAACTCCAAATCTTGTCTTCCCCATGCTTTATCAAGATTACTTTCAAACTCCCTTATTGATTCGGAATCGACTACATACTGGGGCAGTGCGTTCCACTCATTTACCACTCTATCACAAAATGAGTTCTTTGCCTTCTCAAGCCTATTTCTTTCTTTGTAAATTTTCTTAGAGTGTCCTCTCGTTCTTGTTCCCTCCCGCATCAAGAAGATACCTTCACACACATCCTCATCGTACTTTCCTGACACTATCTTAAAAGTCTATCATATCCCCTCTCTTTCTCCTATATGCCAGTGTCGGAAGCCCCAGTGTCCTCAACCTCTGCTCATAGCCCGCGTTCTTCAACGTTGGTACCAGCTTGCTAGCTCTCCTCTGCACTTTCTCCACTGCTTCTATATCCTTTACCATATATGGAGCCCACACCTGGTTCGCATATTCCAGGTGCGGCCTAACCAGCGCTGTATAGAGATTCCTGAAGATTTCTTCGTCAAGTGACACAAATGTCCTCCTTATCAGCCCTACAATTCTATTGGCTTTGTTTATCTTTTCCGCTAAATGTTCTGAGAAATTTAACTTATTGTCTATCACTACTCCTATATCCTTTTCTGCACTCACTTCCTCCATCGCTTCATACATACTGTATCCTACCTTGTCTATCTTGCTGGTTACTTGCATTTTTTTGGATGAAAAGGCATTAACCAATGCTCAGACCATCCCTTCATGCCCTCCACATCTCCTTGAAGCAAACCCATATCTTCCTTACTCCTCACTCTTCTATACAGTTTAGTGTCATCCGCATACAGGTATACCTCACTTCCATTAGTTATAACTTCAGGCAAGTTGTTGATAAATATAACGAACAGCAGTGGTCCCAACACAGATCCCTGAGGTACCCCACTTGTAATTTCCCTCCACCCCGAGCCTATTCCATTCACCAGTACCCTCTGTCTCCGATCTTTTAGGAAGGCTTCTATCCATTTCACACATTTCTCCCCTATATTATAGCTTCTAACTTTCTCTATTAATCTTTTATGTGGGACCTTATCGAAGGCCTTCATAAAATCGCAATATACCACGTCTATTACATCACCATCTTCTAGAATTTGCATCCAATCATCTACCACCTTAATTAGCTGTAGTACCGTCGACCTCCCTGGCAAGAATCCGAACTGTCTCCCACTGAAAAGTTGGTTTGACTTCATATGATCCATTATTCCTTCTCTAATTACCGTTTCCATTAGTTTACACACAACACTAGTCTTGTCAAACTGACTGGTCTATAATTCCCTGGGTCATTTCTCTTTCCCTTCTTAAATATAGCTGTTATGTTCGCCTCTCTCCAGTCCATCGGGATTTGTCCTGTATTAAACGATACCTCAAATAACATTTTCAATGGCTCTACTAACATCTCCCCTCCTTCCTTTATGATTCTTGGGTGTATCCCATCCGGTCCCGGTGACTTACTTCTGTTCATTTTTTCTATAGCCCTTCTTATTCTAGCATGGGAAAACTCTATTAGTTCTAGTGCCGGTGCCTGTTTGATGGGAATAGTAGGCACTGCATCCTCCGACTCCACTGTTAGTACCCCCCCAAAGTATTTCCCCAGCACCTCTGCTTTCCCCTTATCAGTCTCCGCTCTACTCCCATCATTCAACCCCCCTACCAGCTCTGGGATCCCGACTCTTCTTGTTAACTTTTCCTGAATGTACTTCCAGAATATTTTTGGATTATCCTTCACATTTCTAGCTATCTCTCTCTCCCTCTCCTTCACCCCCCTCCTTGTTTCCCACCTTATTTTATTGTTTATTTGTCTGCGTTCCAGATCCACTTCCTTAGCCTCTATACTAGACCCCCTGTTCTTTTAAAAAAAAAATAATCTTTCCCACAATAGTTTCTTTCTTCTAATCAATATCCAAAGCTTTCTTTTCATTGGCAATTCTGGGTTAGTTCTTTTCCTCAATTTTGTTTTATCCTTATATTCCCTTACTGGTACACTTTTGGATACAGCATTCTCCAGTTTGACTCTAATTTTCCTCCACATTCCTTCAGCGTCTTCACCGTTCAAGTATTCCCCCCAGTCAATGTCCAAACACCGTCTCAGCAGCTCATAATCTGCTCTATCATACATGTATATTTTTCTATTACTTCTATTATCCCTCTCTGATTTAATGTTACAACTAAAGCTTATACAGACATGGTCACTACGACCCATAGGGCTATCCACATTAACATGTTCCACTATATCCTCTTCATTGCTAAAAATCAAATCAAGTACACTCCCCTGCGTCCCATCTCTATATCTTGTCATCTCTACAATATGTTGCATTAAAAAACAATCTCTCACTTTCTCTATAAACTTATTTTCCAGGCTACCCTGTCCCGCTGGAGTAGTACAATTTGCCCAGTTGATCCTTGGCAAATTGAAATCTCTAATCAAAATTTTATATTTGTTCTCTCTATTATCTATCTCCTCCATTGCTTTCAGTAGGTTATCATCCTCTCCCCTGGATGGAGGGCTGAGGGGGGGTAAATCCCCCCTCAACTTATTATTTTATCCAATGGCATTCAATATAGACGGGAACATGATTGCAAAGGTCCGACGTCTCCCCCGCTGCCGCCGACGTCATGTTTGCATTTGTCGATTGCCGTAGTTAAGTGCGCGTCTATTTTGCCGGCGATTATTTCGGTAATTTGCCCCCTGCTGGCAATATATATGATGATGACATTATGTCATTGGGGGGATGAGGGGGGGGCAAAGGCCCCCCCTCAACATATTATTGTATCCAAAGGCTGTCAAAATAGACGGGAACATGATGGCAAAGGTCCGACGCCACTACGCGTAGTGTAAACAAGGCCCGCTCTTAACATTCTTGCCATTTTATTATATAGGCTAGGCTGTACAATACAAAACTTGGCTCAGGTATTTTCATATTGGTGTTCCCTTCTTAAGTTGAAAACCAAGAAAATTCAAGCCAATTTTTGCGGTGGTTAAAACTGATGTCAATTAAATTAGCCGTAAAATATTACTAAAACTACCACCAATTTTCCCATGGGTTTTCATTTTGGTTTTAGGTAGTTTTCAGCATCATGCAGTAGCCTAATTGAAAAGGAAAAGATGTAGTATCCGGGTGTAAGGTAATCATGTTTACATACTGTAGGTCGATCGTTCGCGGTTAAGTTAATTTTGATGGCTATCTTTTCTGTTATTTGACCTCTGCTGGCAATATAGCCTATATGATGACAAGTCATGGGGGGGGGGGTGAGGTGAAACCCCCTCAACCTATATATTACTGTATCCCACACCCACGGCAGTCAAAATAGACGGGAAGATGATCGCTACCATCTGCGTAGTGTAAACAAGGCACCCGGTAACTACATTCTTGCCGTTGAAATTAGTTACAATACCGGTACCTGGAAAATTATATTTCCCCATCATCCAACCATCTTAAGAAACTCAGATGTACCGGTATGTCCTCTTCAGAGCAAAACAAAAATAAATAACAATTTGTAATAGAGATGGAACGAATATCAATTTTCACTATTTGCGAATACAAATACAAATTTTTGTTGGTAAATTTCGCGAATACGAATAGCGAATATTTCAATCTTTCTTGAAGGATGAAATTGTCATCCTTCAAGAACTGGTAATTCTTTTTATATCACCAACAAACTTTAATTAAATTACTATGAAATTAATTACCGGAAGCCAATGACGATGTGAAAAACCTGAGCCAACTATTGGGAAGGATGTAGTAGGCTATCCGGGCGTACGGTCATCTTGTTCGATCGATCTTGGTTAAGTTTGTTTATTTTGACGGCTATTTTTTCTGTTATTTGCCCCTTGCTAGCAATATCTATGATGATGACAATAAGTCCTGAGGGGATGAGGGTGGGCAAAGCCCCCCCTCATCCTATTATTGTATCCCACGGCAGTCAAAATAGACGGGAACATGATTGTGAGCGTCCAACGCCGCCGCCGCCGCTCCGCATATTGTAAACAAGGCGGGCGCGATCGAATAGGGTAGAATGTAGAGTTCGGGCGTACTGCCAGCCTTGTTTACACTACGCGGAGCGGCGACGGACGCTTGCCATCATGTTCCTGTCTATTTTGACTGCCTTTGGATACAATAATATGTTGAGGGGGGGGCTTTGTCCCCCTCACCCCCCCATGACATATTATCATCATATATATTGCCAGCAGGGGGCAAATAACCAAAAAAAATCGCTGTCAAAATAGACGCAAACTTAACCACGGCGATCGACATATGTAAACATGACGGCGGCGGCGGCGGACACTTGCTATCATGTTCTCGTCTATTTTTAATGCCATTGGATACGATAATATGTTGAGGAATAGCTGGCACAATCACAGGGATGGGGGAGTATTGACTTATCGTTGCTAATCTGAACATGATTAGATTAATATCCAGTATTCGAGAATGGATAATAAGGCGTAGGCGTGTGCATAAACCTTTGACCGTCTTGGTGGTGTAATGGTTAAGGTGTCTAAAAATCTGTGTGTGATAACCCAGGTTCGAATCCTGGTGGATCACATACTGTATATGCTTTCATAAATTTCATTGGAGGTGTTTGGTGTTGTGGTGAAATTAATAAAAAAATAGATTCATGCATAAAACTTATTTTCCGGAAATTAAAACCTTTATGAATAGGTTAGCCTTTAGGCTAGGCCTATCGGCAAGAGTTGGGTTATCGGGCGTATCACCTGGCCGGGTATAGGCTATCCTAGTGTTTACTAATTTATAGGCTACCCCTTTGAAAGGACATTAGCTGGGTAGGATGTAGTTACCGGGTGTATCGCCAGCCTTGTTTACACTACGCGTATGCATAGTGGCGTCGGACGCTTGCCATCCTTTTCCTGTCTAGTTAGACTGCCTTTGGATACAATAATGTGTTGCCATCCTTTTCCTGTCTATTTAGACTGCCTTTGGATACAATAATATGTTGAGGTTGGGCTTTGCCCCCCCTCACCCCCCCCCCCCCCCATGACATATTGTCATCATCATATATATTTCCAGCAGGGGGCAAATAACCAAAATAAATCGCCGTCAAAATGCGAACTTAACAACGGCGATCGACAAATGTAAACATGACGGAGGCGGCGGACGTTTGCAATCATGTTCCCGTCTATTTTGAATGCCAATGGATACAATATGTTGAGGGGTGGCATTTGCCACCCCTCACCCCCCCATGGCATGTTGTCATCATCATATTGCCAGCAGGGGGCAAATAACCGAAAAAATCACCGTCAAAATAGACGCGAAGTTAACCGCGGCGATCGCCCTATGTAAACATGACGACCGTACACCCGGAAACTACATCCATCCCCATTAGCCTAACCTAACAACCTTACCTAAGCTATCCTAGCATTATGGGTGGGCGTTGCTGCCCCCAGACCCCCGCTTTGACTTAGATTTTTGGTATATTTGTCTGTGAAGTGGGTATTTTTCAATTTGTTGATAACGCAAATCGGGATGGATGTAGAGTTCGGCGTACGGTCGTCATTGTTTATATAGGGCGATCGCTGCGCTCGCACTTACGTTCCCGTCTATTTTGACGCTATATTTTCTGCTATTTGCCCCCTGTCATTACTACATGAATACTAGGTTAGGTTAGGTTAGGTCAAAATAGATGGGAACATGATGGGAAAGGTCCGACGCCACTACGCATAGTGTAAACAAGACTGGCGGTGTGCCCGAATTCAACATTCTACCCCACAAATCCTCCATGCGGACTATATGGAGAAAAATATGGCGAATCTCTTGGTGCCTATTTTCCCTAATAAATTGTTTCTCATAAGGCGGATGTAGTTTCCTTGAAGATTATTTAGCATTCTTCGTGAGCAAACGAAGGGGACATCTAATAATAGACGGGAACATGATTGCAAAGGTCCGCCGCCTCCCCCGCCGCTGTCATGTTTACATTTGTCAATCGTCGTTGTTAAGTTCGCGTCTATTTTGAAGCCAGTTTTTTCGGTAATTTGCCCCCTGCTGGCAATATATATGATTATGACAATATGCCATGGTGGGGTGAGGGGGGGAAAAGCCCCCCCTCAACATATTATGGTATACAAAGGCAGTCAAAATAGACGGGAACAAGATGGCAAAGGTCCGACGCCACTACGCGTAGTGTAAACAAGGCTGGCGGTACGCCCGCACTTAACATTCTTGGCGGCTACCATAGTGCAGTGGGAATATGAACATGATTAGATTAATATCCAGTATTCGAGAATGGATAATAAGTTGTAGGCGTGTGCATAAACCTTTAACCGTCTTGGTGGTGTAATGGTTAAGGTGTCTAAAAATCTGTGTGTGATAACCCAGGTTCGAATCCTGGTGGATCACATACTGTATATGCTTTCATAAATTTCATTGGAGGTGTTTGGTGTTGTGGTGAAATTAATAAAAAAATAGATTCATGCATAAAACTTATTCTCCGGAAATTAAAACCTTTATGAATAGGTTAGCCTTTAGGCTAGGCCTATCGGCAAGAGTTGCGTTATCGGGCGTATCACCTGGCCGGGTATAGGCTATCCTAGTGTTTACTAATTTATAGGCTACCCCTTTGATAGGACATTAGCTGGGTAGGATGTAGTTACCGGGTGTATCGCCAGCCTTGTTTACACTACGCGTACGCGTAGTGGCGTCGGACGCTTGCCATCCTTTTCCTGTCTATTTAGACTGCATTTTGATACAATTATATGTTGCCATCCTTTTCATGTCTATTTAGACTGCCTTTGGATACAATAATATGTTGAGGTTGGGCTTTGCCCCCCCTCACCCCCCCATGACATATTGTCATCATGATATATATTTCCAGCAGGGGGCAAATAACCAAAATATATCGCCGTCAAAATAGACGCGAACTTAACAACGGCGATCGACAAATGTAAACATGACGGAGGCGGCGGACGTTTGCAATCATGTTCCCGTCTATTTTGAATGCCAATGGATACAATAATATGTTGAGGGGTGGTTTTGCCACCCCTCACCCCCCCATGTCATGTTGTTATCGTCATATTGCCAGCAGGGGGCAAATAACCGAAAAAATCACCGTCAAAATAGACGCGAAGTTAACCGCGGCGATCGCCCTATGTAAACATGACGACCGTACACCCGGAAACTACATCCATCCCCATTAGCCTAACCTAACAACCTTACCTAACCTATCCTAGTATTATGGGTGGGGATTGCTGCCCCCACACCCCCGCTATGACTTAGATTTTTGGTATATTTGTCTGTGAAGTGGGTATTTTTCAATTTGTTGATAACGCAAATCGGGATGGATGTAGAGTTTGGGCGTACGGTCGTCATTGTTTACATAGGGCGATCGCCGCGCTTGCACTTACGTTCCCGTCTATTTCGACGTTATATTTTCTGCTATTTGCCCTCTGTCATTACTACATGAATACTACGTTAGGTTAGGTTACGTCAAAATAGACGGGAACGTGATGGGAAAGGTCCGACGCCACTACGCGTAGTGTAAACAAGACTGGCGGTACGCCCGAATTATACATTCTACCCTGCAAATCCTCCATGCGGACTATATGGAGAAAAATATGGCGAATCTATTGGTGCCTATTTATCCTAATAAATTGTTTCTAATAAGGCAGATGTAGTGTCCTTGAAGATTATCTAGCATTCTTCGTGAGCAAACGAAGGGGACATCTAATAATAGACGGGAACATGATTGCAAAGGTCCGACGCCTCCCCCGCCACCGTCATGTTTACATTTGTCGATCGCCGTGGTTAAGTTCGCGTCTATTTTGATGCCAGTTTTTTCGGTAATTTGCCCCCTGCTGGCAATATATATTATGATGACAATATACCATGGTGGGGTGAGGGGGGGGAAAAGCCCCCCCTCAACATATTATTGTATACAAAGGCAGTCAAAATAGACGGGAACATGATGGCAAAGGTCCGACGCCACTAAGCATAGTGTAAACAAGGCTGGCGGTACGCCCGCACTTAACATTCTTGCCGGCTACCATAGTGCAGTGGGAATATGAACATGATTAGATTAATATCCAGTATTCGAGAATGGATAATAAGTTGTAGGCGTGTGCATAAACCTTTAACTGTCTTGGTGGTGTAATGGTTAAGGTGTCTAAAAATCTGTGTGTGATAACCCAGGTTCGAATCCTGGTGGATCACATACTGTATATGCTTTCATAAATTTCATTGGAGGTGTTTGGTGTTGTGGTGAAATTAATAAAAAAATAGATTCATGCATAAAACTTATTTTCTGGAAATTAATACCTTTATGAATAGGTTAGCCTTTAGGCTAGGCCTATCGGCAAGAGTAGCGTTATCGAGCGTATCACCTGGCCGGGTATAGGCTATCCTAGTGTTTACTAATTTATAGGCTACCCCTTTGAAAGGACATTAGCGGGGTAGGATGTAGTTACCGGGTGTATCGCCAGCCTTGTTTACACTACACGTACGCATAGTGGCGTCGGACCCTTGCCATCCTTTTCCTGTCTATTTAAACTGCCTTTGGATACAATAATATGTTGCCATCCTTTTCCTGTCTATTTAGACTGCCTTTGGATACAATATGTTGAGGGTGGGCTTTGCCCCCCCTCACCCCCCCCATGATATTGTCATCATCATATATATTTCCAGCAGGGGGCAAATAACCAAAATAGACGCGAACTTAACAACGGCGATCGACAAATGTAAACACGACGGAGGCGGCGGACGTTTGCAATCATGTTCCCGTCTATTTTGAATGCCAATGAATACAATAATATGTTGAGGGGGGCCTTCTCCAAGTTCATAAATGCAGCATACAACTTTTGTCGCTTCTCCAGATATTTCTCCACAACACATTTATTATGTTCTATCCAACAACCAACTCTACTCCAAAATCGATTAATGAAATATTACAAACACATGTGGCAGTCCGTGGATTCGAACCCAGGACGCTCACACCTTTCAGGGCAAAAATCTGAGCTGCACATCTTATTCCCTTGCTAAGATGAATACAGTATGTTAACCGTTTCCCCAGCAATACTGACTGAAAATGCCCAAATAAATTGCAAATCCTCTTCAGATTTATTTAAAATATGTAAAATTACACCAAATACCAACTACAGTAGCACAACAAACAATAAAATACACTAAATCGGATAAATAAATGGAAGAAATACCCCAAAAGATTAATATGTTAACCCTTTACCCAGCAATACTGACTGAAAATGCCCAAATAGATTGAATGTGCTCTTCAGATTTATCTGAAATATGTAAAATTACACCAAATACCAACTACTGTACATTAGCACAAAAATCAATCAAGTACACCAACAGGATCTCCTTCAACCCTATCTCAACACACTACATGGCTGGTGCACTACAAACAGACTTAATCTAGCCCCAGCCAAATCCACCGCAACCCTGCTCACAAGTTGGACAGGAGAACACGAATACATCCCTCAACTCACCATAAACAACACACCCCTAACACATACACACACACCCAAAATCCTAGGAGTAACATATGATACTCATATGACATTCAAACAGCACACCACAAACATTAAAAAGAAACTGACACCCAGACTTAACGCCCTGAGGTCACTTGCTCACACAAAATTTGGACACAACAAAGAAACTACCACCACAGTATATAAACAATACATAAGATCAGTGATGGAATACGCAAGCCCAGCCTGGGCTTCTAACCTAGCTGAAACACATCATAAGACCTTACAGACTATTCAAAACAAAGCCCTGAAGATCATTACAGGCTGCACAGCTACTGCACCCACAGATCACCTACATCAAGAAACCAAAATCCTCAAAGTCAAAGACCATCTGGACATGAGAGGCACTCAATTCCTGGCAGCAGCCTCCACGAACCAAGACCACCCACTAAACTACATGGCAACACACCCACAGACACCAAGAAATATCAAAACAACACCCAGCACACGGTATCACACACAATTATTGTCCTCTCTCCCTCCCTGCCCACCCCGAACCAACTTCCAGAAGCACATCCATACTCATATCTCTCACCGATCCATCCACTCACTCACAGACAACACACAGCTGCATGCACGACCTCCCGAAATCCATCCTTCCGAATCCTCCCTTCCTCGCGAGGACAGAGTCCACCTGGCCAGGCTGAGATGCGGACACCATCCAGCTCTCCTGAGCTATCAGAAGAGACTGGATGACTCCGTTGTCGACGCCTGCCCGGGATGTAACACAGCACCCCATACCATTAAACACATCATAGAAGACTGCATTTCACACAACCACTTACGCCAACAACACAATCTACACTCAATGAGAGCTCTGTGGGAAAGCCCGATCGTGGCCATGGCCTTTCTCAGGGACTCGGGGCTGTTCGGCCAGGCAGCTTAGGGAACAACAACAACAACAACAACAGGATAAATAAAATGTAAGAAATAGCCCTAAAGATGAATTTATCTATCTATCTATTGCCGGACGCCTTGATGCCTGAAGGGGTGGCCACGAACGAAACACCCCTATGCATCTCTGTCCCCAGTCAGTCGATGCCCCTCCTCCCATCCAGCACCGCTTTCACGCATATACTTTTTAACTCCATCCTTCCACCTCTCTCTCGATTTATGTCTCCCTCTGTCCTTCCATTTCACTAGTACACTCTCTTAGCCATTCTCTCGCTTCCCATACGTTCCACATGGCCGAACCATCTCAAGGTGTTCTTTTTTGTAATTTCCAGTCCATTCACACCACACCTCTCTCGTACTTCCTCATTCGTCTGTCTATCCCTCCATGTAACTCTGCACACACTTCTCAAGTAACTCATTTCCATCCCTTTCACTCTTGGTTTGAATCTCTCCAACAACGTCCATGCTTCACTTCCGTAAGTCAGTGTCGGGATTACCACGCTGTCATGCAAGGACTTCTTCAGTTCCATGCTGACCACCCTATTTCTTGTTACTGCTTTCTGCATTCCTACAACCCTCTTCCCCTGTTGCACCCTCTCCCACACTTCTTCATCCAAAACTCCCATCTTTATTCTGTACTGTTACGACCGGCACAACGAAATAAACAAGGACACTTAATATTGGACTACAAGATAGGCTAGATCTGCAACAACGGTACGCTAATTCCAAACCCTCGAACTATTAAGCCGGTGAACAAAACACTTAAACCCTCCAGAGTTAATCTACTGGATAACGGGGTATCAATTAACTGGGTTAAGTGTACTTCTACAAAGGCTTTCCGGTGACGGCAAAGCCTACTCACAACAAGAGTAATTACGTTAATAAAAAGCTCTCAAGTAATAACTATGCTTAAATAAACTATGACAAGATTTAATAAAAGATTATATGCTTACGTTATCTTTAGTGTGAGTCTGAACTCAACACTAAAACTCTTCAATGCTCTATGAAAACACTTGAAGTCTAGTCCTACAGCAAACGGATATGGAATCTTCTGAAAACGTCTGATGCTCTAAGATACTCGTCGAATATAGAACAGGAATAATGCAGGGGCCAGTACACCAAAGCGCGTATCTTAAATACACCAAAAAGTAGGATACATATATATGGAAACAAGAGAGTGCAACAACTCTGTGACAGCACTAACAACAGCAACTCAAAAACAGTACTTCCTTAGCCAAAGTAACAGCCATACTGGGTTGTGCACTATGCATCAACCTAGGCTAGAACAATACGTGAATAATTGCTAAAGCATACGCGGTTAAAGTTAATAAACAAGATGCTGTCTTTCTTACTAATAAAGTCTAGCAGCAGCATAAAGGTACAGGGAGCCTAGGCAGAGCTCAAGCATGCTCGCAGCCTACTGTCTCCCCTGAACAGATTTCCCTTATCTTACATTAAGTGACTAGGAGGCTCTCTTGGTAAGTCCAGATCTCAAGTATCTGGTCTTACCCTGGCGCTCCTCAAAGGTCAACAAAATGAGTTAGCAAGTATACAAGCAAGAGTAGGCAAAAGCCCTTCGCTTGTATACTGCTAAGCTCGCAAAGGAAAATATGCGCAAGGGTGTACTACAGGCTACCTAGCTCTGTCGAAGTCATACAGGCTCTGACTTGCCATATACATAACACAGACAACGACCAAAGATACCCTCCACTGTCTAGCATTAAATAGTAATAAAGAACAACCAAATAATTAGAAGCACCCAACAATATGAATCCATGTGACTTTGATTCTAATAAACTCTAAAGCTAGTGCAAAACATATATGTGAGAACAGGCGCTGGTAATACGACTGGCCGACTAGCCTATGGAAGTCGTAGGCGAGAACCAGAAGGGAGGGGTAATTGAATAAAGATAATAAGTATTGGAAAGAAGGAGTTCAGAGAGAGGCACAGCAGTAAAGGGGGTTAGATGTGGGACAGAATGCGAGGGACTTGTAGAGCCGAGCGCGCGATACCATGTTCTGACGAGAGAGAAGGAGAGAAGTACTGAGTCTAGCCACGAGATGGCTCTGCGACCAATCACAGGCCGCTACGTCACATGACAAGCAGACGTCATATGCCATGCCAGGCCCGCCGTCCAATAGCGAGCGGGCGGGCCCACCGAGCGAGGAATGCACACGTACATACGCACACACACTGCCTCTTCGCTCTCCCCTCCGACTCTCTCTCTCTCTTACGCGCTGCATGTTATAATCACTACCATGGATATAAAATACTTCTAAGTGTCACAGACAAGAATAAAGGCAAACACTGATCTGTCTGTGACAACATGAATACTAAGAAAGAAAGAATATCATTCTACGATTATTATAGCCCATTTCACTGCCGTGGCGAGTGCTAGCGAGTCACGAGTACATTCTGACAAGCTGGCCAGCGTAACAGTACACTGCCAAGATACTTAAATGAGCTGACAATCTCCATAGCCTGACTGTTCAACTTCACCTCACACTCTGTGGCTTCACCCCTTTCGAAGACCATAACCTTGCTCTTCCCCGCATTTACCTTCAGATTCCATTTTTCGCATACTGTTCCAAACATATTTACCAGACCCTGCAACTCCCATTCATATCGCCAGCAAACAGCAGTACACAAACATCCACTGCTCTTCCTTGAATTTCTTTTATTACTCCATCCATATATATATATATATATATATATACATACAGTATGCAGGAAGATGCACAAGGAAAGAAGAAAAACACAGAGTCCCAAGTGCTTTCGTGTATTATTACATCTTCAGGGGAGGTCAGACAGACACGTGTTGCTGTGACTTTATTGCATATATATATATATATATATATATATATATATATATATATATATATATATATATATATACCGGTATATATTTAACAACCATGGGGACATCATATACCCTTGCTTTAACCCAACATTCAGATCAAAGAAGTAGCTCTGTTCATTCTCCACACATACTGATACCTTTGCACCCTCATAATTATATACTCCACACTACGTTCAGCCAGGCTGCCTAGGGAACAATAACAACAACAACAACTGCTTTCAGCAACTTACCATCTGCTCTGTATATGCTTCCTTCCCTTATCAGCGATACACCAACATCCACTGCTCTTCCTTGTATTTCTTTTATGACTCCATCCATATACTGTATATATAGAACAACCATCGGGACATCACACACCCTTGCTTTACCAAACATTCAGATCAAAGAACTCCCTCCGTTCATTCTCCACACGTACTGATTCCTTTGCACTCTCATACATACTCTTCACTGCTTCCAGCAACTTGCCATCTACTCCATATATTCTCAGTACTTTCCACATACCTTCTCTATCAACTCTGTCATTCCACTCGTTGCCTTCCCATATTAGTGGTACACCAACATCCACTGCTCATCCTTGCATTTCTTTTATGACTCCATCCATATACAGTACAGTATATATTGAACAACCACGGGGGCATCACACACCCTTTCTTTAACCCAAAATTCAGATCAAAGAACTCGCTCTGTTCATTCTCAACACATACTGACACCTTTGCACCCTCATACATGCTTTTCACTGCTTTCAGCAACTTGCTATCTGCTCCGTATATTCCAAGTAATTTCTACATACCGGTACCTTCTCTATCAACTCTGTCATAGGCCTTCTCCAAGTCCATGAAGGCAGCATACAACTTTTGTCCCTTCTCAAGATATTTCTTCACAACATATTTCAGGGCAAAGATCTGAGCTACACATCCTCTTCCCTTCCTATGATGAATACTGTATGTTAACCGTTTCCCCAGCAATACTGACTGAAAATGCCCAGATATATTGCGTGTGCTCTTCTGATTTATCTAAAATATGTAAAATTATACCAAATACCAACTACATTAGCACAACAATCCATCAATCACAGAAACAGGATAAAAACATAGAATAAATACCCCAAAAGATGAATACGTTAACCCTTTCCCTGGCAATACTTACTGAACATGCACAAATAAATTGCATGTGCTCTTCAGATTTAGCTGAAATATGTAAAATTACACCAAATACTA
Source organism: Paralithodes platypus (assembly GCA_032716605.1). Classification (NCBI taxonomy): domain Eukaryota; kingdom Metazoa; phylum Arthropoda; class Malacostraca; order Decapoda; family Lithodidae; genus Paralithodes; species Paralithodes platypus. The sequence continues at coordinate 38,118,450 of CM064580.1, forward strand.
ACTACATTAGCACAAAAATCAATCCAGCACTTTAACAGGATAAATATAATGGAAGAAATAGCCCAAAAATGAATTTATCTATAGCCTATCGGTATATATTGCCGGACACCTTGATCCCCGAAGGGGTGACCACGAACGAAACGCCTGCGTATTTCAAGCTCGCTTGAGTTATCACTCGATCGTCTTTTAGAGCTTTTTGGCCCGGGGTAATTACCACACCATCGCGTCATAAGGAGTTTGAGTGGGTTAAATTGCTAGATACATAGAGGAAGAGGAATGCCAAGTAAAGCTAAATAAAAATATATAAGATATTTTTAACATGAGGTTACTTATAATAATTTGTACCTCTGTAGTTTCTCCATGGCTAACCAAAAAGGTCACATTCCTAAAAAGCCCCAACCAAAAAGGCCAAGCTTCTGTACAGAAAAAAAGGCCACACACCATTACCCTTATGGTGACCCTATCAAATAATAAAAACAACCACACTTCTTAACCCAATTCCCGCGGCGCCCCTCATATGACGGAGACGATTTTCCACCTATTTTGTAGCCTGTGAGCCAGGCCAAGCAGCACGGATGGACGTCAGCCGGACCCTACAGGCCCCGCCATGACACTGAGGTTTGTGTGAGAGAGAGCTCACTTATATGCAGCGTCACACATAGCGAAAACAGAAAATAATTGGTAATTTTTAGCGATGTTGCCCTTCGTTTGCAAGATCCTTACAAGAAAACCAGACGACGTACAGGAATGATTCAGGAGTAATTTGAAAGCTATTACCGTACTTTCACGAATACATAATTGTATTACGCTCTGGCTTTTGCTTATGCATGAAAATGAGCAGGGAATTAAGGCGATTTCGGGCAATTATGCCTACTCGTACAGGATTTATAGCTTTAGCCAAAATGGTCACACTCCTTAATGGTCTAAGTGGCCATAGCCAAAATGGCTACACTATATTCCTTCTGTACTTTCTCCATGCCTGATAAGATACATGATATTTTGATATATGTGACAGAGCCCTTGTATCCAACACAATACCCTGCGTGCAATCCCGCTCGAACCCCGCACAACGTTGCTTGCAACTTTAATTATTATCATTATTATTATTATTTTATTATTATTGTATCATTACTATAATCTACTTTTTATCAATGTATGTATTGTTATCATTGGTGTTATAACTATTATGCTCTTCATTTTTCAGGAGTCTGGATGTTGTTGACATGGAAGCATCATAATGAGGTAAGTGTAAATTAATGCATCTGTGTGTGTGTCACATGCTACCTGTTAGCCCGGCGGCTGCTTGAGACCGGTAAATTATAGTGTCACCAGTGCAATAGATTTAGCTTCAATTTGGAAAACAACAAAATTATATCTACCACATATGCCAATATTGCTGCACCATATACACATATTTTACTTGTATAATGAACATGTGAACATTGATGAACTAGAAAATAGGTGCAAAGAACAAATATCCAATGAAAAAAGCAGATTATTATGACAGGACCATATCGAGTGGCTGGACGGCGGCGATGCATAGACACTGACGGGCCTCGTTGTTCTCTAGCACATGTGTTAGGGAGGGGGAGGTACTGGAGGAGTAGGGGAGGGTGACTGAATGTATTTGAGGGAGGCGGGAGGAAATATAGGGAGAGTGGGGAGGGAAAAAGTAGAACATAGGAGGAGGTGGGAAGTTGAGGGAGAAAGGGGGGGAAGGAGAGGGAAGGAGGTGGTAAGAAACATGTAAGGGGAAGAGAGGTGGCATACCACCTAATCATGTATTGTATAAATTTCCCCGGAAATGGCTTTTTCTTTTCTTTTTTCTTTTTTGTAAGTGTAATATGCCGGAATGAACATAGAATTGGCCCAGTAAAACATTCAGGAAGGAACCTCGCAGCTCCCAGGTCAATTACTTATATAGAAATAGAAATTATGATAATACTACAGGTTTAAATAAAAATTCTGTTTCATATGCTTATTACAAATTACCAAATAATGTAAGAGAAATGTCGGTTGAGATAGGAATTTTGCCTCCTGTAAATACCTGGGCCTGGTGGGGATTTGAATCCGGGTCAGTAGCCATTAAGAAACACCCTGTTCTTAACATTAATCCTTCATTACAAACCCCAATGCTCTTGAATAAATTATTGAAAGCAAAATTATGATCCCCCTGGGGTTCGAATTCGGGACACCACACCCAGAACATAAGCATCTAAACCATTACACCACCAACACAACCTCCCGCTCTACCACAGAGCACTGTACCATGCTTGGACATAAAATAAGGAAGAAACTTTATTCCTCTTTTGAAGTACCAGGTGATAGTCTCGTGGAGGGCTGTGCCTTTCCACCATGACTATTTTACACTTCCCCAGATGTCAGCTCGGTGTGGTTCTGTGGCTTAGAGATTTTTGAGCACAGGGCAACACAATAAGAATGCCGTAAGATGCATGCACCATTTTTAACTGAGTGGTATCCTAATGGTGTAAGGTACATTTTACATAAGTGTAATGACAAACATAATGTGCTGATACATGGAAATACAGAACTCCGGTACTAACTGTTTTCAATAAATATTGTTAAGCATTAATTGCTATGTTCAGTATATGTGGTAATTTCAGTTGCTTGTTATAATTTAATATCAGATGTGAATAATATATATTATGCCATCACTGAAATTATAGTTTAGAAACCTATTTTATGTTCAAATTGAAAATGAAGTATTCGTGTCGGAAGACTAGTTTACTATACATAATTATATTGTATACCTTGATAGATTGCTTGTGCGCCGACACAGTTTTCTTGGATATATTCGTCTTTAGGTGTTTAACCCTCCGTCTTCGGCTGTCGTATGCTCCTACACCTCTGACTCGGGCCTTTTGCCGATGTCACTCTATCTTTACACCTTCATAGATAAGCAATAAAAGAAGGCAGAAGTGTCAAACACAATGGAAAAATGGAGAACTTACTGTTGTCGTTATCCTGGCATGGACCTGACATTGCTACGTTGCATGGCAATGGTGTTATGATGTTGTGAAGATGGTGAGTTTATGCGTAAGATTCAGGCCATGTTCAGACGCGTCACCGCGGCCCCGGCTAGTATGCACTAAGTGACTCGTCGCACCAGTGGCAATTTGTCGGAGAAGCGATTTGATGGTTTTATAATCATTATCTATTACTATTATATTATTGCTTGGTATGCATTATTGCATATCAGTTTGTATTTGTGGCATTTATGGGTGTATGGTACACGACTTTAGGTGTCAATTGCACTTACTAGTATGATATTATTTTCTATTATCATATTATTACTTGTTATTTATTCTTATGTGTCATTTTCACTTACTAATAGGACCTATAGGTTATTATTTATTACAGTAGCACTATTTATGTGTGGCATTTATGGGTGTACCATACACAATTTTAGGTGTCTCTTCCACTTATAATTATTATGTCACTTTTAGGAATTATTATTAGTTATATTTGAGTGTGGCTTTCGCTCACTGTTTTTATTTGTCACCTGGTCTTTCACCAATTTATTAGAGTGTCACTTTCACTACGGTGATTCATCGCCCCCATCTTCCTCACTATATCTCTCTGCTGCCTCCTCTCTTGCTCTGCACATTCAAGGATATCCTTTCTATAAAAACAACTAGATACGTTGGCAGGGGAAGGGGTTATGGGAGCACCAGGGGTGCGATAATCTAGTGTCGTATCTCGCGACGAGGGTAGTGCACTTCCCAGCTCACTCGCACAACGTTTTTCACTCTCATCGTCACTATTTTCACTTTCCCTGGCACTACACTCATCTTCATTGTCTTTGTCATCATCACTATCACTCTCAAACCCAGGACATTCATGTGCATCTTCATGAACTTCTTCCTCGCCATCGTTTTCACCAAAATTATTTTCTTCATCACTTTCAAGCTCTTCAAAATCGGACAAATCCATATGATCTAATCACTTAGCACATATGCTTTTCATTGTTTTCCAATGTATCCATGATGGCGGACTGATAACAACTGACGTTGCGTCATATTGCGAGTGTGGGTGCGCTGCAAGCGCCCTCGTAACAACTATCATAGCCCGCGATCTTCAAAATCTCATATTTCATGCGCGGGAGTATAAGAGGCCTACCGAAGTCCGCGATGGAAGTTCTGTGTGGCGTATAAGAGGCCAACCGAGGTGTAAGGGTTAACTTTGCTCTCTGTAATTATCAGGAACGATCTCCATACAAGACTTTAATCAAATTTATCCTTGTTAATCTGTGTGTGGGTGAGGTAAAGCTGCATCACAAGAACATTAATTGTGTTCGATTTTTTTTATTTTTTTCTTGGGTAGATTATTTTGCCACATACTCGCATATTTTAACATACTATGCGCGATGTCCGTTAACTCCAGGTACAGACTAATCAGATCAAAACTAATTAATCGACTTGTTTGAATAAATTTGGCGTTTTTTATCCATGAAATAGAAGCCAAAATCGGATACTGTTTAAACAACGGCGATAAATGCGTGTGTGACCCTCCCTTTGGCGATCTTTGACCCTTATTGTACGTAGCCACCTTTTCTCTTGAAAATGTGTCTCAAATTTTATTTATGGATAGGATATTTGGAATCCCATTCGAATTCATTATCTTTCCCTAATGATATATACCGGTATTTCTTAAGTGAAATGTACAGTTGCTCACATAACTTCTGTTTGTTTCATTGTTATACAGCGGATTTTTCCTCAATATTTGGTAACGATGATGGTAAGCATTTGATTGCATTCGTTGTCTTCAATAAAGACAACATTTACTTGATAGTATTTAGCACAAAGGTTTGGAAGGATATGGGACTTACTAAAGATGGATATATGTATTGAAGTTGATGTATTTGAGTCATCAAGTAAATGTGATTTGAACGGGTTTGAATGCTGCAAGATATATTTTTCATCAAAGCTGTATAGGTTTAGCAATTCGATACGTTGAAAAAATATTAAACATTGATTTGTTTACAGTTTCTCAAATGTAAAACAATTTTGCTCAAAGGTTCGGTAATGTAAAACGATTTTGCTCAAAGGTTCGGTAAAAGCGGTAACAGGGATGGCAATTTTAAATCTGTGTCATATATTCTCCCCCAAGCCGCCAGCAACTATCGGATAAAAATATATGTCTGGCGGTTCAAGCAAATTTGAATACTGATTGGCTATTGTTGTTGGACGTGTCAGATATTTAGAGTCTGTCATTCACCACTTGACTTTTTGTTCGGTTGTGAAATTGTCTCTTATCGTTCTCGTTTTGTTTGGACTACTGCTTTGGCCTAGCGTTATTTGTTTTATGTTTTTTACTTGTCTTAATAATTCCTTTGCTGATAATAGTCGTGACTTAGTAAGACTCTGTATAATTGAATGTATGTATCTATGCATGTTTGCCCATCAATAAATGAAACTGTTTTGATTTAATAAACTTATTAATAAATGTTGATGAAACTGGGTCAGTACCATCATTTGGTCCTCTCAAATTAATTGTAGCTCCTGACTGGATGCACAACATTTTTACTGTGTTTATTATTCTCAAAATGGAGCCTTCGTGTGTGATGATGCCCCTGTTCTTCAGTTCTATAGAGTAGGTTCATTGGCTATAATCATCCTCTTAAAACCTCTTAACCCCCGTGTGATGCTTTATGGCGTTAACAATGATGGTGGTCATGATGTTGGTGGTGATGATGGTGTTGATAAAGATGATTGTGATAACAATGATGATGCTAATATTGGTGTGGGAAGTGGTGCGACACATGATCTAATAACTCTTCTGCCCGATGTATACCATAGACTTATAGTGGTACACAGCAGGATCAGTGACCCCTCATCCAAAGTGCCCAAAAGTGCCCATAGTAATAGTGCAACCAATGCTGCCCCCATTATTCTCCTGGAAGACCCACGTATGGGAGAACTGTGATCAGGCCGCCAACATTCTTCCTTGCCCTACCCAGGCCACCTCCCACCCAAGCTCAGCATCCCATTCCCCCCCCCCCCCCCCTTCCACCTTTCCTTCCATCCTCACTCCCCTGGCCCTCTTTTACTTTCCTCCTTGGCCTCCACCAAGCTTCCCTCTTCAACCCACTCCCAGGCCCTTCTAATACCCACCCACGCACTCACCTGGGTCGTTCCAGGACCTTCCACCATACCACGCCGCTCACGTAGTGCCACCCCGCTACAACCCATGCCCAACAGTGAGGAGTAGGAGGTCGGAGATAATTGTTTGGGCTCACCACCACGGCAACAGCAGAGGCTCGACATTTCGTGGCCCAGTAGCGCCAACAGCCCTACATAAGTCCCACCACAAGCCATAGACGTGGGTGTCTGCAAGGGCCCTAGTAGAGAAATGTAGACACGTTTCTGTGGACTAAGGGGGAATTTTTTTTACTTGAGTCACTGTATTCGACGGTACAAATGCGAGGATTCAGACAAAGTTTCTACAGATACAGAAGAGGACCTATCTCCGGAAATAGTCTGCGAAAATGGTGGCAATGCACTGACATTACAAGCGGCCCGTGAACATGTTGAGCAGCGTGTATAGAGGCAAATTGGTGGATTCTAGGAAAATCAACCACAAGACCAACACAAATGTCATCAAACCAGATATAGAGCTAGATTACAATATCATCATGCGTCTGGTGGACAAGTTCAGTATGCAAATCAGTGCCATCAAATTCGTTTGCAAGAGCACCAGGTGGTACTGGAAAGGATTCTTGCATCTTGTGGATGCATGCTTGAATGTATAGAATTTGTTCATGATAAAGATCAGAGAGAAACCTGGCTTGCGAGTAATTTCAAAAACGGGTTATCTCCAGTCTGCTGTAGATATACGGTATTGTGATATGTATTGCAGCATGGCATCATGGTGCGATGCCCTCGCCTAACAGATTACAAGCAAGGGATTTACCCACTGAGCCCCAGCTAGTTATAAATAAATGTACCACCAGGGACCAGCAGGTTTTGAAATTTGTTTTTTTCCAGAAACAATAGCGAATGGGTTAGGAATGAAGGAAAAACCACAAAAAAACGATCAAAAAGGTCAAAAAGGAGTCCTACGGAGCCCCCGAAAGTCGATTTTACAAGAGTAAAAAATTGAAGGCAATAACCCCCAAAAACCATGTTTTTGCGCGCTCACGCACACACGATTGGAGAGTTTTCAACCATCGGCATGGTTGCGTGGGATACTTACACAGTTCCCATACAAATCTGAGCCCTCTAGGTGCCATAGAACCGGAGTAATTAACACTGACGCAACGTATGTGACGCTGGGGTTTAGCGTTACATACATTGCCGACGCACTGTTTGCGTCGCTGGGGCTCAGTGGGTTAAGTAACTCACCACACACCTTTTTTTTTCCTATGTGTATGAAAGAGACAAAAGGCAAAGCTGCCCTTGACAGGTGTCTCCCCCAAAGTTGAAAGAGTGACAGAGAGCTAAAATCAAGGTACATTAGAGTCAAAATGTCTGGACACATGGAGCTTGAAGCAATTTCAGTCATTGGATGAGGAGAAGACAGATGGAGGGAGAGAGTTCCAAAGCTTAATTGTTGAGTATAAGAAATACTGGGAAATTTGGTCCACTCTTGAGCTAGAAAGCTGGACAGAATAGGACAGGGGTGGGAGCGTGTTGAAAGTAAATGGTTGAACGCACCCATAATACTCATTGCAAAGGTGCTGAATGTGTTGCAGTGTCAATAAGTGACAAGGTAGCGCAGCATTGTCCTGCCCATTTTTCACAGCAGTGTAAATACATACATACATACATACATACATTTATAAACAGTGCTCCACACAAAGTGCGGTTCTGGTCTCACATCCTAATGGCGGCGCTCCAGGCAGCCCTGTTCCGAACTGCCTCATTTGTCAAGTTTTTAATTTCAAGATCAGACCATAAGGTTTGATCCCACGTCTCTCTTGGTCTGCACCTTGGTGCAGTTCCTTCCACGTTAATGGACTTGAATATTTTCACCTAACTTAGTTCATCCATCCTCTCCACATGTCCAAACCATCCAAGTCTACTAGAATGCATCTCATCACTGATACTCTTAACCCATACTGAACCAGAGGGTATTATCATAAATGTACCCTCCAGTACCAGGCAGGGTGGCCGAAATGGCTTCAGAGGCAAGAAAGAACGCCCTCCCACCTCAAAAGTTGAAGAAGCACTGACCCAGCCAGCCTGTGGAAGCTTGCAACCAAGCTGAGAAGTGTTGTCAATGCCTCAGAGCAGCGCCTATAATTCATGGTAGCAGCTTCCGCTTGATACTGGCAGTTACAAGGACCGAATATTACTGACGGAAGTCGTCCGTTGCTGTTACTGGCGAATGCCTTTTTTTTACTGACGGCCAACGCACATCGCTGGTACAGTAAAGGTTAATACCTAACCTACTCCTCAATTCTTCAATAGATATCCTATCTTACCATTTTGCACCACACATTCATCTTGCCATTCTCATCTCATTGCGTTCCATATTGTTGATATCATCCGCTTTGACAGGCTACGTTTCTGCAGCTTATGTTCTTGTGCTTCTAGTGCATGAAGTGTACACCTTTCCCTTCAAGGGAAGAGGGAGTTTTCTAATAGTTATCTGAAATTTCCCCAGCAGCATTTTAATCTAGCAATAGTGGCAGCCTCAGCCCCACCACCAACAAAGATTGTATCTCACAAGTAGCAAAACTTGTCCATCAGCTCCAGTGCATCATTGCCAAAGTTAACACTCTCGAGCTGGTCATTGAACACAAGCTCACCTTTGCATACTATGCATACAAATTTCTCAACTTCAGATTTCTTCCTCGGTAGAGGTTCCTATATTCTAATGTAGCACTTCTTCCCTGGGTGTACCCAGTAAAGGCAACTGCTACATTGAATTTGTGCCCACCCCTTTTCTGCATACTGCGCATGAGTATGCCCCACTTTGTTCTACCTTTCCAAGCTTTAAGCTACTGCGCAAAACCTTGGATATATATATATATTAAACTCTTAATCCTACTACTTGCCATGCCATCTCTCCATCTGTTGACTTAGCCTCGGTATCCCGCATACTATCTGCGATAAGTACTATACTATCTGTATACAGCAGTTCCCAAGAGAGCCCAGCTCTGAAATCACCAAATAGTGCCTCCAGAACCATAGCAGAGGGCTTAACACAGAGCCCTGGTGGACTCCGACACGAAATGTAAACTCTTCACTCAGTACACCTTTCACCTTCACTGCCGTTCTCAAGTCCTCGTGCATCTTCATTATCACACACACCACACACTCCCCTACGCCATCTTTGCTCATAACCCACTGCATAACATATCTGGGCACCTTATCATAAGCCTGCTCCATGTCTACAAACACAAGGTAATTATATTTCCGTCAGCTGCCTGACTATGAAAATTGCATCAATTGCACCATGTCCTGGCATGAAACCGAACAGCATATCGTCGATAGAAATGCTCTTCCTGATCATACCTTCAAAGACTCTCTTACAGACCTTCAATTCTTGGTCAAGCATTTTCAGGACTCTATATTGTCCACTATCTAATGAATCCCCCTTGACCTTATATAAGTTTACTCTGAACTCTACTTCCCCAAACCTTGTTCGCCCTTAATTTATACTTTATACTGTATGCTATGTATGTGTGCGTACTGTGCTCTATACTGTGTATATATGTTGATTGTATGCTATATGCTTTATATGCTGTGTGTGTATAAACTGTGTACTATATACCCTTTTGGTAATACCCATCCTCCCTACCATTACCATTATTCCCTTAATACTGTTCTGCCTCTATTTGTTGTCCTGTATAGGTTATGGGCAGCACACAGGATCCCCCTGGCACTGACACAGGATTCACACCCCACCTTACCTACCGGCTACCCAAGGAACCTTTTACTTTATTTTTAGCTTTATTGTTTTCTATGTGTGTGATGGTGACATAAGGCAAAACTACCTGTTACGGCTGCCTCCCCCTGAGTTGAAAGAGTGACAGGGCCATAATCAAGGAATGAACGAGTAAAAATGCCTGGACACACAGAATTTGAAGCAGTTTAAGTCTTAGGATAAGGGAAAGATGGATTCAGGGAGAGCGTTCCAGAGCTCAGCTGTTGAATAGAAGAAAGATTGGGAATATTGTTTCACTCTTGGGTTGGAGAGTTGCACAGAGTAGGGGTGGGATTTTGTTGCAAGTCGGGCGCTACGTGCTCTGCCCGGTGTGACCTTTGTGACTGACCCATATTTTGTTTAATGATTCTCTACATCACTTTATTTTACTACTACTCATAAGAATTACTTCTTCTTTTTTAACCCTGTTTGTGTGAAAAGGCTTATACAAAGGATTGTCTGTATATTTATAGGTTATAACCTGTGTTCTTTTATGCTTTTCTCTTAAATGTGCTATGACAATATTAAAGTGTTTCAAGTATTACTCTTTTATGCCATTCATCAGGGATTCTCTTCTTTGTACTGATGGAGTTTATTGGATCAGAGACAAACATCACTCGTATGTCACCTGAAGCTTTAATCATCTCATCTACAATGCCAGAGCACCCTGCAGCTTTTCTGGCCTTCATGTTAATTATTGCGATTCTTACAACAGCAGGCGCTATCAAATGGGGAAAGGGGGGTGGTTGGCAAGTGTTTGCTTTTCTCGTTACAAAGCTGCTCTCTATTCCACTCAAATTCCACGTTGAGTAATCATTCTTAGTGTACCTTCCAAGCATCTCTATTTTATTTACTCAGCATAACCAATTGTCCCATTATCATTCCTGACACACTGTTCTCCTACAACATCTTTACTGTTTTCCTTAACCCTTCCTGCCCGGGCAGCCTTTCTAAATGACAGCACTGAGAGCCCGGGGGATATGGCCGAAAAACGTTGTAATAGGCTAGCCGTATCTTTGCTATTTTAACTGCTAGATAATTCGCACAAATCTCAAAACGTAGTTCTGTTTCATATCTGTAAATTGGCGTTAAGTAGAGCTCTCTAGGTCAACTGGTTCAGTTGTCCACGGAGAGATTCGATGCGATGTTAGCAATATCGGACATTTGCAGACACTAATCTCGTCATAGCATACGACAACAACAACAATCCGATGTATCCTTCTTGTTTTCTGAGGTGCGGTGTCGCAAAGACAGGCTTTGTTTATATGCGTCGGACGCACAGCTTTCAAAACACGCTTAATAGTCTTTCAAGCTTGCAGATTTTAAAATGACACCCGGGCTCCTGCCCATCTGCCGCGGTGTCATTTTAAAATGACAACCGGGTAGGAAGGGTTAACTCGCCTAGCTAAAAATGAAAATCCATTTCTGCATTTCTAACTTGGTATATGACCAGGTCCTGTATAATATTCTATCCCTTTATTCAGATTTACTCAACAGCCTTATTTTCTTTTTGGCATGTATACTTTCTTGCACACAGGATCACACCTTAAGCTCATGTCACAGACTAGGAACTTATGTTGGGAGATGCATTCTTCACTAGGGATGACCTTTACATCTCGAATATATTTATAGTCTTTCCTGTTCACTAAGAGGAAATATATGTGGCTACTAGTGCCCCAAGAACTATATGTGATCAGATGACTCAACCTTTTCTTGAACTTAGTGTTACACACAACCATGTTGAGTGCAACACAGGACTCCAGTATAAATTCGCCTTCTAGATTTCTTCTTCCATACCCTTTTCCGCCATGAATACCCTCGTACCTATCAGCACATGTTCTCACATGCCCGTTAAGATCTCTACCTACGACTGTACTATCATACTCCGAGAGGCCCGAAATTACACTGACAATGTCGTTCCAGAAGACCTCTTTCCGCTTTCTTTTTAAGCCAACCTGTGGGGC
>CM064580.1:38134472-38136972 GCA_032716605.1 Paralithodes platypus
ATGAAGAGGGAAAGCAAGGAGGAATGAAGTTAGGGTGAGACGTTGGAGGATGAGTAAAGAGTTGTTTTACCATTCTGCACTCGTCCTCCAATGACTCAACACGCCTCATTGTCAAGTCTCCTTACCCAGAAACTTCTAGCCTGGATTCACATGAATCTTATACACCCTTGCTGTGCTTTAACATTTTTTACTGGCTGTTTTCAAATAACTTACATGGCCCCCAAGTAGCTTAGAATTATAATATACTACACGATTATTGAAATATTGTTCGTACTATTAGCCCCCCATCAGTAGCATTATGCTTTTACTAATTAATATATAACTTTTTGTATAACTCTCTATGCTTACGTATTGTTCGCTTAGATCTTCTATTAAAGGTTAGCTAACAATATTATTGTTATCTTGAAGTCTTTTTCACTACAACCACGACTCAACATTGTCTTGTTTTATTTTTAGGATTATACGTAGGATTATACGTGCTATTTTATTTTATTTCGACCTCGTAACTTTTCCCACAATTGTACACTCGTGAACAACTATATTTAATCCCTAGAATTGTCTTTAATCTGTACTACATATTTTTGTTTTACATCTTTACAATCAATATAATCAAGGTATTGGTATCCCCTACTATTTCATATAATGCTTCATAGTATACAATATTTCAAGCGTTTCTATTTAGTTTTTTCTTTGCTTTTAGGCTGATATGGTTTTTGTGAGAGACGAAACGCGTCCAATAAAAATGTTCATCCCAGCTCTGGTTTGGCGCTCTCTCTCTCTCTCTCTCTCTCTCTCTCTCTCTCTCTCTCTCTCTCTCTCTCTCTCTCTCTCTCTCTTCTCTCTTCTCTCTCTGTTTGGACACTTTTGGACACTTTTGGACACTGTTTGGACACTTGATCCTCAGTGTTTTGGAGGACAAGCAACCTAGAAGGGTCACTAGATCTGTTGTTGCTTGATTTCCTTTGTACTCCTTTGTACTCTCTCTCTCTCTCTCTCTCTCTCTTCTCTCTTCTCTCTTCTCTCTCTCTCTCTCTCTCTCTCTCTCTCTCTCTCTCTCTGTATATGTATATATATTTATATAGTCAATGAATAATTGATTTATCCCGATCTCAATTACTCACGTATTGCAAGGTTTGTCTAGACAATTATGGTGTTAATTTTGAAAACTTGGCATTTATATGATACAGTGATATAGCGAACTGTTATATGTGTTCTTCTCCTGTCCTATCCATATCCTTTGTTGTGTCTCTTGCTGATCCTCTCTACCCCTTGTGGGAGTAAGGGCTGGCTGACTGACTGAGATATATAGCAATTTCTTATGTGTCCATGTGAAAAAATATGCTGGTAATGGGATAAAGCTTCCGCCAGGTTAGGACACAGAGTATAGGTTTAGTTTATTGGTACCAGTTGTTAGGGTAAGTTAGATTAGAGCTGGCTGGAATAGATGGATTTAGAGTTAGGCTTAGGATGGGGTAAGGTAGAATATCTATATATCTATATAATATTTTCGATTGTCTGTGTGTGTGTGTGTGTGTGTGTGTGTGTGTGTGTGTCTGTTCTTTATGCATGGCCACATTTTTTAAGCTAGAGCGTTCATACTTGGTATGCATAGTAAGGGGATCCCTAGGCAGGTTTTACTGAATAAATAGAATTCCCCAGGGTGAAGGGACGGAGAAAATGGGCGCGAAATCGGAAAAATCGCTTTGGGTTTAAAACAAAAATGGCCGTTTGGGGCAGAAGGAGGCCTCCGATCGAAAAGGTGTATGGAACGAAAGTTGTTCGCAGCCCCCCAAAATTGGGGTACGGATGAGGTCAGATCCAAAATCGGAGGTCATTTAGCGGCCGAAATCGAGGTCGCCGTTTAATGAGGCACAGGGAGGTCGAGGCCGGTGATTATGGTAGTAGTAATTAGGGGAGGTGTGGTGGAGTGGTCATGCCACTGGATTGGTAATCCAATGGACCCGGGTTCAAATCCCGATATGTCAATGGGAAGATATTATTGGGATTGAATTTGTGCTGTACCTAGTATCAGTGCATTACCACAAAGCCCACCGAAATGCCAAAAAAATACCCTCATTGTTCCCTGATTAAATAACACTGTATGAATATTCCCATATTCAAAATATGTTACAGGGGGACAATGCCTAGTGAGTTCACTGCTCAATAGGTGGCGTTCTGAGAGTGAGGGTCTGAGTCTGGAGGGTGAGACGGTGAAGCACTTGAGCGAAGCAACCAGCCGCTTCAGAGATGGAGCTGCTTTGAGCCATGATGTCTCACTCCCCAGGCTGGAACAAGACCTCACGGGCTTCACCGTGTTGAGCGGTGGAATGTACAGGCTCTCAGCCTATGCCCGAGAGGGAGTAGTTGGAATATAGAAAAAAAAAAAAAAAAAAAAAAAAAAAAAAAAAAAGTAGTATTGTGATGATTGTGGTAATAGTGATTGATGATGGTGATTATGGTAGTAATAGTGGTGGTAGTAGTGATGGTGATTATGGTGATT